>JASSUY010016734.1:0-16213 GCA_032466535.1 Forpus xanthops | reverse complement strand
CTTTCAGGAGAATTTGCTCCAAGATTTTGCCAGGCACAGAGGTGAGGCTGAGTTGGAAACCTCCACTTAGTACTTTGTACCAGCTGCTATATGGCAAAATTCAATTTATTAGCATCAGTGCTGCATCTGAATGGAAGCAATCTGATATGAAGTCAAGAACACAGACCATGATATATTTACTTATATAATAAAATCTGAAATTAATCTTAATATTTTTTACACAAAAGTATACAAGACAAATACACATTTCCCAGAAATACTAATAGCCTTAGCAGTTAATACCCAAGAAATTCTGCATTCCCTTGAGAATAACAGTTTCTTTCTAATGGTTTAACAGAAGCATCGTGACAGCTTTATTTGTTGCCAGTGGATTTCAGACAAAATTTGCAGTAGAATACCTGGGGCTGGAACTGCCTGCTTGATCTTGATGTACAGAGTCTGAATCTCCGTTGCACCTTCAAAATGGGTAAAAAATAATTGCTGATTTTCTGCTAGCTGCAGAAATTCAGCTTTTAATAATATGACAGTGCAGCTCAAAGCATAAACACATTTCTCCTTCTCTCACATTAGTCATGGTCATTTTATTCCATAGCTGCTCCACGATAGTTTGAATCTCAGAGGAGGAAAAGGATTTCAGATTTTAAGTGTATACTATTTGGTATGTCATCTTTTAAGTGTACACGATTTGGTGTGTCATCTTCAGCCAGATGGAAATAATGATGACAAAGAATTCAGATATTACTATAAAAAATAGAGGAAACTTACTGCATTTTAATTGCATATATTCACTTCACAATAAAAAAAAAAAAAATAGAAACAATTAGCAAAGGGTGATTTTCTCCAAGATTCCCAAAAATATTATCTATAGTAGAGCAGTCATTCTTTGTACAGCAGGAAAATGAATCTCCAAATAAATTAGGAAGTCTTAAAGAGTGAAGCATCAGATTTTTTTTTTAAGATACATGAAGAATCATAATTAATTGCATCCCCTAAATTACAAACAACAGAATTGTCATAAGGCTGCCTAAACAAAAGAGAAATCTGGGTAAATACGCTTACTACTCAGCACTGAACACTACACATTGTGCAGATTGGCTAAACTTTGTAGAATAACTGCAAAGCCTATGAGCAGTCTTTTGACAAATAAACATGCATATATTTACATACACTCCTAAAATTAGGCATACATCCTTTCAAGGTATTATTTGGGGGCAAAAGTTGGGGCCCTCCTGTCACCCCTCTGTTCATACTCACAGAGCACAGACACTAAGCAGGCCTGGATTGCTTGAAGTTTGCTGGCAGAGAAATCTCTTCATTATGGGGGAAGCAGCCTGTACTTCCGCTGACTTGTTAAATTTTCAGAAGAGCTTAAGGACAGAGCACATTGAGTGATAACAGCTCTGTGCTGCAATTTGATAGCAAGGTTTTTAATATATTCCTCTTTCCCACCAGTCTTCTGTTAGTATCTTTATCAAAAGCCAGACTGCAGCAGAAAATATTTAAAGGGACACTCAAGTGTTTACGCTTCCTGAATACATCAGCATACAGATGAAAGCACTTACTGCTCGCAACTGGAACACGTAACTACAGTTGCAGGTTCCCCCTAATCACACAACAGTCCTTCAATGAGTGCAGTTTTCCCCACAAGGCAAAGTGGGGTGACAGATGAAGACAGGGGCTGATGTACAAAATGGATAAATTCACTGTAGGAATCTAGTTTCTTTTGCCTCCAAGACGCCAGTCACAACTCCCCTTCTGATTTATCACTAATTACCTTATGGACAACAACAAGGCATAAGGATAGGACATACTGGGGGTATCAAGAAGGAAGCCCAAGGGCTCCCAAAAGGGACAAATTTTCTGTCCTGTGTGTGTCACAGAAAGAGCAGGTAGGAGGAAGTTGCTCTGCTACCAGATTCATCCACCTCCTCCTCTCACCAATCGCCACACTTGGCAACCTTTGTTCCTGAAAGACCATTCTGGTAACTGGAAAATCTCTCTGGAGGGACAATGGATGACTGAGCGCAGGTCTATCAGCCAAGTCTATGTGTTCATACTTATGTGCATACTCCTTAATTTGGCAAAGTGCCCTGGGGGTTGCTTTCCCTAAGCTGACTCTAATAAGGTGATCTTGAAGAAGTAGAGATCCTAACTTAGCATCCATCAACTGATTAAAGTCATAAAGCAAGACAGAACTTATAAACAACATAAGTGAGCATTACAAAATGAACAACGAAATAGCAGTAGATAAGAAAGATAAGCAATAATGAGTCAAAGACCGTGGCTATCATGTAATAAAAGACTGCAAGGAAGTTCAGAAGCAATGCACTCGGAAATTGTTAACAGAGTTTTTTCTCTTCATAAAAATAAATACTAAGCAAGAAAGCTTACTTACACAGACTGTGCTTGAGGCTAAGACCATAGCAGGACCTTTAAAAAGATGAATTCCCAATATAATGCAAATATCTATTACTAAAGCACAGGGTTTTTACCTTGGCTTCTTTAAGAAATGTAACTTACATATTCATGCCACCTGTCTGCACATATCAATACAGACATGCACACATACTTCTCACCAACAACTTGTAAATCTTGTTGTCCAACTTTAGCTATATTTAACAGATAAAGGGATAAGCAGGAGCTTGATGAGTTTTGAATAGCTTTTGGCCACATAAGAGTCCTCATCCAAAAACCATAGCAGTATCTCACGCATTCCTAAAACATACAACAACATGCCAGAACTGCCTCAAGATATAAATCCATATGGGTTGAAGCTTACATTGGGCAGGAAGCATGCCTTCTAACAAAACCAGTGATGTGAATCATTTTCCTTCAGTGCCCAATCTAACTACTGACTGTCGGATATGTCTCTCAGAAGTACATCCTCTCAAAAGTAAGTACATCCTCTCAGAAGTAAGTACATCTCATGACATGAGATAGAGTAAGGTCAGAGATGGGATTCCAGTCTAAATGGAATGCTGCTCATACTCTTTATAGTACTGCATCTTTATGTTTCTTCCAAGGATCTCCGGTTTAATAGGATTAACTTTTTTAACTTTCTTCCATTTTCACCTTTCCAAAGGAATCATTTCAGTACTACTTGAAAACTGCTCCCTTTTTCTGACTTGACATTTAGAATGTTCACGTGAAATACTCAACCAGGCTGCATACATGGCTTGCTTAGTAGCCCCAGGCACTTGCCGTGTTTGGAAAACTGTTCCTGAAAGTATTGTATCCCTGATTTTATATCATCCAGGAAGCATTTGATTTTGCATTTGCTACAAATAGAGGCAGAAAATGTCAAATTAGGATGTCTAAAATTGCATGGCAAGCTCTCTCTTTATTCTGCTAAACGAAAGTAACCTATTTTCAGATCTGACCAGCACAAGCAGCTAGAGCTGAAATCAGTAAGAACTGCAGCTCTTAAAAACAGGCTGGGGGGAGGAGTGTGTGGGATAAAAGGAGTCTCTAAACAGGAATTAGAGAAATCAACTCCGGAAACCAAGTTTGTTTATCTGTACAACACATTTCAGATGTCATTGCTAACTTGCTTTGTTTTCTAAAAGCATGTTTCTACTTCTGTGGAAAGATAAGAGTACAAAATCAAAGCCCCCGAAACAAACCCAAAAACAGCTCAAATGAGACGGATTCACCCTTCACACAATGCCTGGCCCAGTCCCAGCTCTGCAAGCTGCTGCCTTGCAGCTCAGCAGGGCACAGCACAGCGCTGTCTGCACCCTTCTGCCCTTTCCCCGGGGGCAATGCTGACGCTGCGCAGTCAGCTTTCATGCCAACCTGGCCCTCACTGTAAAGGTCACATGTAGCACTACAGAGAAAGGCATCACCTTCAGGTCCCAGAAACCTTAAAAGTGAGGCAGGCACAGTGACTATTCCAAGGAAATCTATGTGGGAAACAGTGGATGAACTCAGGAAGAGAGAAAAGGGAAGGAGGAAAAAAAAAAAATATAATGAAAAATGTACTATCTGTTATGTGGTTATTCTTTTGTGAAAGGGGAGACATCCCAGAATTTTACAGACCACAATTCAGCACTTAACTAATAGGGACATGGGAAAATAATTAAAAATTACTTAAAAATTTATTACCTTTTGTTAAATCTTCCCATACCTGCCATAGTCACACAAAAAGGGTGACTAAGTTAACATGTTAAATAAAGCAAGACATTGTAAACAAAGCACAGTAATGTAAAAAAAAAGGAAATTACTCGAAACTCTATGAAATGTTACTTTTCCTGTAGTGATTTTGGCAGCCCTTGGAGATGGCTCAAACAATTATAATGTGGCCTGCTTTCAGAATGCATCTTGTCCCTCCAACTCATAGGAAAACAGCTCACTGCCTAGCTAGTTTGTTTTGAATTACGAGTATTTTTCTAGTGCAAAACTCACCTAATACACAAATCTATAAATCATTTCCTTCCTGAGAAACTGCTTGGCACATTACTGCTGAATAACATTCTCAAAAAGCTTTTGAAACAAGCAGAAGCATGTAAAGTAATAACATAGAAAACACCAAAACTGAAGTGGTTTAGATTGAAATAAAACAAAGACGATTTCATTTGTAATAGTTTCTTAAAACCCCTGCCTTTTTAACTTCTTAATGTTCTACCTTGTCCTGTTGTCTCTTTAAGACAACAACAACAAAAAAAAAATCAACGCATATATGTATTATTATGATCATTATATATATATGAAAGGCCTTTTAATGAGGTTATGGAATTGATTATAGACATATTTGGTACTTGGTATGTCTCAATAATACACAGGGGTTTTTCACAATACTTGCAAATATTTTTTTCTAATAAAACTTGTAGGAAGTACAGACCATGTGTTCTTAGAAAACTGACATACTTTTGTTTGTCAAGTACCATAAATGAGTAATATTTTCCCAGATTTATCCTTCACTGAAAATCATGCATTTAAACATGTGTGATGTGCAGCAAACTTACATTCTCACAGAAAAATATTTGACTGCTAAATGGTCACAGAGCATATAA
The DNA here is from genome assembly GCA_032466535.1 of Forpus xanthops. NCBI lineage: Eukaryota > Metazoa > Chordata > Aves > Psittaciformes > Psittacidae > Forpus > Forpus xanthops. The sequence continues at coordinate 11,201 of JASSUY010016734.1, read as the reverse complement.
CGGCAGCTGTTTCATGCAATGTTTCCCATACAGTCAATAATATACTTAGATTACAGAAAAGTGAATTAAAATATATGGAAGACAGATCAGGAATTCTCACATACTACTTACAATTATTCTCTGCAGTAATTAAACTCATCATTCTTATTTAGAAATAAGGATATCTTTAAAGTGTTCACTTACTCTGCTAAAGCTGATGAGTTGAAGGATTTATCCTGAATGCTGAAACAGAAACAAGAAAACATCAGATAAGTCAGCAAGGCAGGCAGGCTCTCTGAATGCTTCTCAGTTGTAGGAGCACATGCACAAACATGGCATTGCAAGGCAAGTCTCTGTGTGTTAGCTCTACATGCACGACTGTACCTTCGACTGCTCTGCACATGCTCATAATCAAGGAACCATAGGGATTAGTCCTACAACACTCATAAAGCCCATCCAGCAACGCTTTGAATTACTACAGGGATGCAGGTAGTCTGTGAGGCTCAGAAAGGGATCATATTCTTTCATAACTGTAATAGTGCTTCTAATAGAGGCTTGGGTTAACAAACAAGTATTTGGCTTTCCATCCTTTAAACATTTGCTCTATGTAACTGGCTCAAGCACAGTTGTTTTTGTTACTTAAATAAGGCTGCTCTGCTAAGATCTCTGGAGGTTTTTTCTTCTTGTTTAGTGATCTCTTACACACTCAGCCCATGGACAAACCCCAGGGGAACCTACGAAAAAATAATCTGGCAGAAAGTATAGATCACATAATAAAAGGTTATTAAGCTAACAGCAAGCAATAGGTGAAACCATTCCTGTGAAAGCAATAGGCTGATGTGCTCCTACTACAAAACATTTCAGACCTTATGAAATACATTCGGTAGGGGTCAACTCAGGATACCTTAAACTGCAGGTTTAGAGGCAGCAGTGGAATTCCCCCTCAAACACCTCCTCTCAAATATGGTAAATATATTGTTAGATCATCCTGAAATCTTATAGCAGCAGGGGGAAAAAAAAAAATCTCATTGCTACGTACCGGAGCTGGGAATTTTTTTTGCTCGGGTGGGGGAGGAGAAGGCAGTGGAGACCACAGCATCTTATGAGCTTTGCTGTTTGTGACAATGATGACAGCACCAAGCAGAGCAGGGGTACAGAGGAGTGCAGCGTCCTCCTCCCTGCAGCAGCTTGTGCGGCTGCCTGGTGTTGACACACATCCCAGGCAACAGCAGCAGCAGCCAGGAGCCACAGCTGTGACAAATTTCCCTTCCTTCACCAATAGACCTAACAGTGTATCTTATTTTCATCTCTTCCCAGACTTCCTACCTGCTTGCACATACTATTTAGCTCTTTTGTTACCCATATTTGTATGTATACAACAATTTATACAATAGCACAAATTACCTAGGAATTGGAGTATCACAGACAGTGCATAGGGATTTCTGCCCCAGAGATTAGCAGGTTTTGTGAGAGAACGGCGAAGAGAAAAGATAAGTTTAATGGTTAGCATATAAATCCTGCCTTAGACCTAAAATTTCCATTCTTTTTCTCCTCCTATTTCCAGGTTTTTGGGTCTGAGCATACAAATATCTTTTTTTTTGGTTGTTTTTCTATTTGCAAGAAAGCACCTAACAAAAGGTATACTTCTAGCTGTTGTGGCAATGAAAACCACAATTTACATGCTTAAAAGTAGAGGACCACTAAAAAAACCCTGATATTATTTTAAATAAGTATATTCTAGAATGCTTAAGTGCTTGGCTTTTGTTTTTAATGCTTAGGCTAGGATTACAGCTGTCATTTCAGGTGTGTAATGGAGGAATCACAAATTTTTAATCACAAAATCACATTGATAAACATCACGTCTTGGTTAGAGTACAGCTTAAAGAGAAACTGTGTATTTATCCCCTGTTCCTTACATACACCCCCACAAGAAGGGGAGCAAACATAGAATGCTCTTGTAAATGTGTAGTACTGTAAAACATCAGATTTCAGTGTACTGCTTCTTTGTTGTATCATGGAAAAAAACTTCTGTTCAAAAAACTTCCAATTTTATACCCAGTTTTGTTCCTACCCTCTTTTGCTAAATGCTGATCAAGCCAACATAAATATCACATGACAGTTCCCAGCTAACAATAAAAATGTTGGAGAACTCCAAAGCAAGCATCTACATACATTTTGGAGATACCAGAATTCAGGAACACGTTGCTCTTTTTCTGAAAATTTGACTAATATATTTCCTATTTATGGCTGACAATGGCATCAAAATTCTATCCTTTGTTTGGTTTGTACCATCACGAAAATTACGGCTAAGACAGGAGAAAGATTAAAATAGGATCAGCCTCCAGCTCAGTTTAGCACATAGTAAAGACACATGCTCAACATAAATGATAAGTTCATAAGTTCAGAACAGCATTAGTTGGCACTATAAGCACATGCCAATGAATGAATGAATAACAAAAACAAAATGGTCTAGTTGCAGCATACTGCAAAAGAGAGAAGGTAAGTGAGACAGAAGCAGGCAGTAGTTCTAGCTTCAGGAGAACAGGAGAGAATGCAATAATCAAGATCAAAAGGCCAGAAAAAAAAGGAGGAACAGTAAAGGTTGCCAAGCTACAGTTATCTAAATGCTCACAAACATTTCATGTAATCTTTCCCATACACCCCACACCCCTGCATAAACAGTGGCAGCTTGGTTTCACCTGCAGAACAGCACCTTTGCCCCAATTTCCAGTATTTGCTCATCTCCATAAATGACTGTGTTTTCTTAAGGGCATTTCTGACTCAGGTAAACGATGAGGCCTTTCAGCCATAAAGATGAAATAATGAAGAATTTCTATTGGGAAATAAACTGTATGTTTAGAGGGAGAAATACATATTTACAAAGAACTCTAAACTCTCTGATGCTCTGGAAGAGTTAGTATTTCTGCATTTAATATCTACTATCTAATGACAAGTTCAGTGCAATCTTACAGGGTATGATTAGCATTTATTACAAGACTATTTTCTTTACTGTTTTTTGTTATTCCACAGAGCCCAAAGAGCTTGTGCTGAAATTGGTGTGCCAGAAGCAATTACATTTTGCATAGTGGTTAGCCTGTACAAGGGATCTGCACAAGACACTGTGGAGGGACACGAGATGCAGTATGACATACTGTGCATGACAAGGAGCCCAAGACAACTCCCACACCTCTGGGAAGAAGTTATTCATATTCCACTATCTAAATAAAGGGAAAGTTGGAATGATCTCCCCACTACCAACTAGCTGGATAAAGTCAAGTCATCCCTGCCAGAAACAGCTGAGCTCAGAGACTCATAGAAATATTGAGCAAATCTGTTTGCCTTGAAGTATGTGTGTTCTTGCCAAGTAGCAATACCCCGAAGTGCTCTCCCTCAAATTGTACCAACAAGGAGATGCACTCACTCCTACCTGTATGCATTCAGAGCATGTGCTTTCATGGATAAAATACATTCAACTCCACCAATGAGCAGATTAAATATGCTTGCCTGTCAGGTCACACTGCTACTTCTGAGGTCATGCTTGTGACAGAACACTTCTATTTAAGCAGAAAAGAAACTGAGGAATTCTGCAGTAGCTCATATCTGCCTTTGGCAAGTCCATCTTCTTCCAGTACACAGGTCTTTCTTATGGGATATGAGTGGGAATCATTCTACAGCAAAATGGTAGCAGTCTGGATCACTCCAGTGACTTGCTCTTTCTTTAGAAGTGATCCTGCAGGATACTTTTGCTATTTTCCAATCAGTAAGGCATAAATCAGGGAGCTGCCATGTGAGAGAGAAGTCACATGCCTCTTTCCTGTAGTGACAAATACTGAATGCTACACTGCAGCTCAAAATATTCATGTGTTCACTGACTTGCTTTCTTGACATGCAGTCTGCCTTTTTATGGCTAACATTCTCAGAGATATCAGAAAATATCTTAAGGCAAATGAAACTAAAATGTAGCAATTACATGTAGAGGCCGGCTGGTGAGCACTCAATCCAGTTTCTGTATCTTTGATTTTCTCAGTGACCTAATTAGGACATCATCTGAGTGAATGGACCCAGGGGGAAAAGCATCCAGCTGATCTTGCTGTATATCTTAAAATGCACAGACAAGCTCATGCAGCAAGAGTCCAGCTGTGCATAGGTACAGCAACAGTTGTCATAAACAACCCAGGGCAATTCCACAAGGCATATATATGTTGGATTACTAAAGCTTTGGGCAAGTGCACAGACCTTCAGAGTTATGTTTTCAGAAGATATTTCAGTGAGCAATCAAACTGCACATACTTCCTTACTCAAGCATTCTAAACAGTGGGCTCATGCACACTCCCATAGTATAACCAAGTTTGCACTGAGGGGGGAACATTTACACTAAAACTCAAAAGGCACAGTATTCATAAGCCTTCCTGCTCTCTTAAAGGGGAAAGTATCATGGAACTCTTTCGTGCAGATTGGAAATCCTGATTTGTGAACCACTTCAGTCCTATTTTTTGAGTTACATTTCTGCAGCTCAGGTTCATGCAGCTGAGTAAGCACTAACCCTGCCAGTGAGGAAACTGCCCAAGAACAAGGCACTCACTGGAGCAGGGAGCACAAACTAAGCTCCCAGCTGGAAGGCTGCACCCTTGGTGCCTTGGTTAATCAGCACCAACCTACTTCACATAGGTCTGCTGACTTGAGGAAGTGTGCTAATCTGGAAATACAGAACTGTGCCTATAATTTCATTATTAAAGACAAAGCTGCTTTATGGTGTCCCATCAGCTCTGCTGAAAATCTCTGTAGAGATATCAAAAAAATCATTATTCAGCATGCATGATAAACCCAACTGTACTAGTCAAACTGAGGCTACCAACTGAGATATTATAGGCAGTAAAACTTGATCAACTGCAGTTATCCACTGCCAACAATTTAATACTGCCACAAATGACAAAACTATTTCCAGAAGTTTTGCACCAAAGTCCAGCTAGACTCAATATAGCACTAATTCAAAACCAGTTTTTCCTCTCAGCATGACAAGACGGGGAAAAGTACACATACACACGTAGACACTCATAATTTTACTGAGGTGCTCAGAATGCTTCAACAGATCACTATACCTAGAAGTAAACACTTATTTAAGAAGCCTTGATCTTTAAGTATCTTCTTACTTAAGAAAACATCAGTTGCAAGAATGACCTCTGTGAATTAATTTACATGCCTGATGTGTCTGCAAGATCACCATGTTCCTTTTGCTTGCGATAGTAGAAACAGAGGCAAATAAATGCAAGGACATTGTAAAAAAATAATACTACTTCCCTAGAGCAGAGCATGTGTGGGGAATGTTTTTAGATAATGTTAGCAATGGAGTGGCTTTGTTCTGTTGGTGGTAGCTTTTTAAAACGGTGTTCATTCCTTTTTTCTTCAAGCTAATAGTGCAGGAATGCTGCAGGGTCACAATCCTTCTTTTCCTAGTCTAATTATTTTAACAGTGGAAAGCAATAACAGTATTAATTAGTATTACATATAGGAAAGTTCTTAAGAGGAAATGTGTCCTGGGCTCAGCAGCAGCAGTCATTTTTCTCCTTCTTAGTAGCTGGTGCAGTGCTGTGTTTTTGACTTTCAGCCTGGGAACAGCACTGATAGTACCGATGTTTTTAGTTGCTGCTCAGTAATGTTTACTCTGACCAAGGACTTTCTCAGTCTCATGCTCTGCCAGGGAAGAGGGGAAGAGACAGGACACCTGACCCAAACTGACTAAAGAGGTATTCCATACCGCAGCACATCATGCCCAGTATATAAACTGGGGGCAGTTACCCAGAAGGGCTAGATCACTGCTCAGGTCAGGCTGGTTATCGGTCAGTGGGAGTTGAGCAGTTGTATTCTCTTCCCTTGTTATTTCCCTTATCATTATTATTATTGGTGGTAGCAATAGTGGTTTATGTTATACCTTAGTTACTGGACTGTTCTTACCTCAACCCATGAGGGTTACATTCTTTTGAATGCAGGGGGGAAGAAGATGGGGAGTGAGCAAGCAGCTGCGTGGTACTGAGTTACAAGCTGGGCTTAAACCACAACAAATTTGAATCTTATGAACATCAAAATTAAGGAAATCCAGAATTAGGAAGTTTCACATTTTGCATTTTTTCATCTGAAGACAACCACAGAGAACTAGACAGCTCAACCAGGAATAGATTTCACTTTCTAACAATCAAGAATTTTCTTTTCTTTCTAAAAGTGCAGATCTTGCTACACAAATTGAATGTGATCAGATAGGTAGAGGTCATAAGCAAGTAACTTATGGACAAGACTTACAAATTAAGGCTTAAATATATAGCATTCACAGCATTTCAATACAAACTAAATGGAAACCACATTCGCAAAAATTTGAATATTTGAAAGTAAAGAGAAAACCAAGCCAAGAGCTGCTCATACATTCAGAAAACATCATGCTTTCTTCTCTTGGGTCTGTAGATAAATGGAGCCAAAAAAATTAGTTCTTGTTAAGCCCAGACAGAAGACATGCAAGTCATGAATGATTCCTGACTGTGTCTTGGGGAGACAGCTGTTGTCATGTACAGCAATACGGATTATGCTGGGTAATTTACTTGGTTTTGGAAAGCAAAAAGAATCAAACAAGAAAACATGCTTTTTTACTCAGATTTCCCTTTTCAGAACTCTTCCTCACCACCTGGGAATCTAATTGTATAACTTGTGCGCACGTACATACACATGCATGCACGCATGTGTAAAATGTTTGCTTCTTCCAAACATCAATTCACAGGGCCATAAACCTGAGAAAACTTAAGCATTTGCCTTTTTCTACATCTATCTGCAGCAGTAGAATTACCTCTGAGGTGCTCTGCAAATCCTGCTCACTATCCTCCATGTAACTAGCAGAGTAGTACACGCTACATTCTTTCGCCCATAGCTTTATCTTCCCAGCAGCAGAGAAGCCAGAACTCTACAAATCAAAATCTATACCAATGTAGAAATCACATATCAAAACCAATTTACAGCAACTGCTGCTTAATATTAGTAGGGTCAGCAGAGAAGTTTATGTCATTAAGTCAAAATTGATGAAATGTGTTTATTTACATGTTTTTTTCTGAACTTGCTTCATGCATCACATAAATATAAAACCAAGAGAGATCCAAGTTCTGGAGTCCCCTCTGAGCCATGGTAAAAGCCTACCAAGAAGTGCATTCAGTTGACTTGCTTCTGGATGTCATCTCAGCACAACATTTCTTCCCAGCCATCTTACCTCTCATAGAGAGGAAAAGCTGTCCAAATGGCAAGCAACTCTGGACAGCGAGAAAAGGCAGAAAAGAATGTGATGGGTAAAAATACTGATGTATTGGAGGATATAATAGGAAGGCACGAGCAAACTCCAGAATAAATACAGCAGCATAAGCATACAATCACAAGGTAAAATACAAGCTGGGAGAGATCCCTTTACTTCTGGGCATTAGCTCACCTATTTTTGTGGGTGTTTATGATGCTCCAGTTGCTCATTCTCATTTCCAAAAAAAATAAAAAAAAAAGCATGGTAGTGAATCACATATTTTTTTTTCTCTTTTCCTGAATTTCTCTTCACTATAATGAATACTCAATGACATTTGAAACCCACTGATTCAGACAGTTAACTTCTTCTATATCATGATACATTGATATCAGAAAAGTCTCTTTGGTTATAATGTATTTCCCTGCACTTGTTTCTCAATTAAATGCCATGAAAAAGCCACTGAATATTGGCATCAACAGTCAGTGGTGAACTCCTGCTCAGCTTCTACCTTGCTGTTTTAATTTCTTCTCATAGCAAGTTGTTCTCTTCTGTCTGGCTTCTGTTTTTATCCAGGCTCATAATATGTGCTAATGTCTCACCACCTACTATTTTAACTTACCAGAAGGACAATGCACAGATAGAAGTTTGTTCTTCTGAAGTTTAAGAAAACAATGGAACTCTCGACACATTTTGCTATTTTGTCTTTCCCAGCAAGTAAAATATTTTCCTTTTTTTCTTTTAGATTGCAGAAAAGACAGAGACACTCTCAACAGATTGTCTTTCAACGCAGTAAATCAGCCAGGTCAGGACGCAGCTCTCCACACATTAAATAACATGATCCTGTTGCATAAGATTCAGCTTCATGGCATAAAACAGAACCCCACAGAAAATGCAAATAAATGGTACAGAGATTACTTATACACATGCTCAAATGTACCTTCTTATTACTTGAAAGTATTTTCTTTTGTATAATGGTTGTTTGGCCAAGAGAGATACGTGCGGCAGTCACTGAAACACATGGAACACAGGACCTAATTTCCTTACCAAGACAAGGAAATACCTACATAGCTGCACACCATCTGTACTCTCTGCATTTTATTCTCCTGCCATACCACATACTGCTTACGTATGTGCAATTTTATATTGTGAACTGGCTTGGTTTCTTTGCTGTGAAAGAAACATCCGGAGAAAGCACCAAGCTCAAGCATGTTTGCAGACACACCCTGTACCAGGACCACAAGGATATCTGCATTGCTTAGGCAATGGAGCTTCTTGCTCCTCTTACCAAGAGTTGAGTTCTGACAGAACCTCTGACATAGGCAGACCACTGGTGATCTACCATCCATGGTCTACAGAAAGGTCCTTACAACGGCCCATGATTTTCATGGGGCCAAGCTTTTTAACTAGTAAGGAGAGGTCCTCTACCAAGGGCCATGACAAATCTCATTCAGTGAGATTTCGCAAATGATCTCTCTTCATTCTGACTTAGAATGTCTCACAGACATCTCCGGAATTAACTGAGTAAATTGCTGTAGCATACAGAGAGGACAGCAGTCAGTCCTCCAGTTATAAAACACATTCCATGTCCTTTTTTTTTTGTTATTTGATAGAATATATTTTCATCCACAGCTTTTAAGGCTCAAAAATAATTTGAAAGCCAGGATTTTCTCTGGGATGACCTTGCCCAGTTTGACAACTTATGGCACTGAACAAATGACCTCTGCTCGCACAAATTTGGTTCCATTGAAAATTATTTACAACTCAAGTATTTCCTGTATAGACCTGCTGAAGAGAAACAGAAGCATATGGGAAAGACATTTCTGCAGGAAACAGCTTTACCAATTTGCAATCTATTGCAATCATTTTGTTACAAAAGGGCAGTGAAAATTACTTTTCCCTTTTGAGACATTTAAATCCTTTGTTGCAAAGCACACTGAGGGCTCTTCATGACATCATCACATTTTCTAATTCAAGTTGTCTGTCCCCTGACCTCTTTGATAAACTAGAGAAAATCCGGTTTGATTTTACATTATTCAGCAGAGAAGTAAAAATATGAAAAATGTTTTCACTCTAACACTGATAATATTTTTCATTTAGCAGTCATGCAACATCAATCAGCAAGATGCCAGTCACGGAAGAAAGCTTTATTTCTAGGTGAGCTATCCATTTTTAGAGAGAATTAAAGTCACCAGAAAAATTCTTGGAAGCAGAGTGAGGGAAAAATAAAAATTCTTGAGACCGTGAGTGCAGTATCTTTTTTTTGTTCTTTCTGTAAAGATTACAAAAAAACAACATCTTGTCTTTATATTAACAAAAATGCTGACAGTAGCTTTTAAAAAGAGCAATGAATACTGCAGTCTAAATGTGGGCATACTCAGGAATATTCAGAGCTACAGTTACTTTCCTCTCTTTGCTGATGCTTGGAGAAACACAGCCTACATTTTCTAGCCCAAATCCAGGCTCTCAAACCCACATTTAACCACCTACACAGTTTCAGACTTATTTTAGGTAGCCACCAAGATGCAAACGTTTGGCCAATATATGTTACACCAATTTTGTTCCTAGAATGATGGTTGTAAATGCTCTGGGACTACGCCTAGCACTACAGCTGTGTTGGTGAATGCTCGCTACAAATATAGAAGAAAAAAAGCCCAACACATCCAAACCCAACTTCAACAGTTATTAACCCACCAAACCAGTTACCATCTCAGGACTTATCTGTGTTGTGTGTCTCCTCCCTTGTTTTTAATATTCCTCACAGATCATCTTCATTCTGTGTAACTACTCCAATGCTACTGTCTCAGCTACCTCAGGTGGCAAAAGGGCTAATATAAACCAAGACTATTAATATCTCCTACTAAACCCCACAGAAATGGTGCAAATCATGCACTGATAGTGAGATCCCTTACTTGCTTGTGTCCTTCCTGGATTCAACACTTGGCACATATTTCATTGTTTGTTTTATACAAAAGCCATTCAAGTGTCGTGAAAGAATGAGCCAAATAATGACACTGTAAAGGACACAATGTAAAAATGCATTCAGATAGGGCATCACGCAGAGTAGAAAAAAAGCCATTCTCCAAAGCAGTAACAGTTCTTAATACAGTATTATTCAAAGCTGTGTAGAGAAACAGAAAAAACAGATAAGCTATAGCCACCAAGAAGTAAGCATGACTCAATTTGAGTGACTCACAGTTGTGACTAATCTGTTTAATAGCTCTCTTTAAAAAGTCAGTCTTTAAATAATTTCTATGTGTTCTTTCTCAATTGCCTTGCATTCCATAATTTTAAAATTATTACCAAAGCATAATCACAGTATAGGTCTAAGAAAATCATGATGATATGTAAATGCAACTTAAAACTTTAAATAAAGCATATAGTGAAAAAGTGTTACAAAAGTGCATTTTTCTAAAATCCAGCAGATCATTTCTTAGTCAAACATAAGGCAAATAAAACAATGCCAGATTGAAGGTGTGAAGGGCTGAGTCATCCTGCTCTCAGGTGCCTGCTCCCTGCCTGTAGGCATTCTGCAATTCATTGCTCAATCACATTATAGTTTTGAGCAGTGAATTTCAATCAGAATAAACAGGTAGCCGAGTCCTCTCTCAAAAACAAATGCAGTTATGGCTGGGAACAGCAAAGTTTTTAAGATTTTGAGGAACAGCCATCTTCTGGAAAAAAGCATTTTTGATTTTTACATCAATAGGAATTTGAAATTTATAAAAGAGAGGAAAGTTTACAGTTCCTTCTCAATTAGTCCATTCTTCAATACAGGGTAACCTTTCTTCCTTATACGCCATTAAAATGAATCCTTATTATTTAAAAACATCTTTAAAACCACAGGCGGCCAGGAAAGAATACAGGAATGTTGTCCGGGAAGCTAGGGACCAGGTTAAGAAAGCTAAGGCCCACTTAGAATTAAACTTGGCTAGGGATGTGAAAGATAACAGGAAGGGAT
>JASSUY010016728.1:13531-24035 GCA_032466535.1 Forpus xanthops | reverse complement strand
CTTCAGTGTGTGCCCACAGCTCAGAAAGCCAACCGTCTCCTGGGCTGCATCAAAAGGAGCATGATCAGCAGGTTGAGAGAGGTGATGCTGCCCCTCTACTCTGCTCTATTAAGACATCACTTGTAGCACTGTGTGCAATTCTGGTGTCTTCAACATCAAAAGGACATGGAACTCTTGGAACAAATCCAGAAGAGGCCACAAGGATGGTCAGGGGAGTGAAGGATCTCCCGCATAAAGATAGGCTGAGAAAGTTGGGGATGTTCAGCCTGGAGAAGAGAAGAGTTCATGGAGAACTCATAGCAGTCTTGCAGTATCTGAAGGAGGCTATAGGGATGCTGGAGAAGGGCTCTTCATTAGGGACTGTAGTGATAGGAGAAGGGGTAATGGGTTAAAACTTAAACAGGGGAAGTTGAGATTGGATATAAGGAAGAAGATCTGTACTGTATGGGTATTGAGACATGGAATGGTTTGCCCAGGGAAGCTGTGAATGCTCCATGACTGGCAGTGTTCAAGGTCAGGTTGGACAAAGCCTTGGGTGACCTGGTTTAGTGAGAGATGTCCCTGCTCATGGCAGGAGGGTTGGAACTAGATGATCTTGATGTCCTTTCCAACCCTAACTATTCTATGATTCTATGACTCTATTATTCTCATGAAGGGAGGCAATTATAGCAAGGCAGGACTCCCTCAAAATTAATTTATTGTGAGAAGGATGAGGAGCAAGCTGTTAGATACTTGTGCTAAAAGGAAACTCATAAGCAGATGATTAGTTTCCTTTGTGTATTTCTCTCTTGTTGCCCTTTCTGACTCCCCGTTGCCTCAGGAGTCTGACATCCTGTAGCCAGCCACAAAATACCTGAAAGTCCTTCACCTTTCCTGGCTTCTGCTGCCCTGGTGACATCAGCATTTTTAAGAGTATGAATAACACGCACAATTAAGTGTGCATGGGGCTGTGCTGTGCTCTGCTTTTCCCTTTATAAAAAATGGCAAGCATTCTTTAAAACAGTAAAACATAAAAATAACACCTGATTACTAAGCATATGAAATAATTTTTCTTTAGCCTTTGGTATCCCAATTAATTCTTTGTAATGTGTATAAAGTTCACACTTGTCCTTGAGGTGATATAAAAGTAGCCCAACTTGATATTATCTACTACATAATTTGAGAAACAGAAGGTGATCATAGATAAAAAAAAAAGGCTCCTAAAATCATGCAAGAGAGCTGCAATTAGTGATGTACAAGAAAGCAGCATTGCCATATTTAAACTACTAAAATCTTCACTTTACAATCTCCATTATTATTGTTTGCATCATTTTTCTGTGAAAGTGAAAAAATATTCCTCAAATCTGTGCAGAATTCTGACAACTAATTTTGCAGATCTCTGTGAACCAAATTATGTTGCTTTGAGGATAAAGTAAACCTTTCTTCTTCCCAAACCTGCCCTATACTATCAGTGGGGCTTTTATTCTCTCCTCTGTAATAAGTAGACACTGTATACCTGTGTTAAGTGAAAGAGAACCTTACAGATTTGTAATCTGTCTGATATTTGAAGAAAAAAGAGTTTTGAACTTATCCAACAATTCTAAACCTAATACCTACAAACAAGTAGGATCTTGGCATGGCCATGGATTCCTTAGAGGTGAGATTTTACAGTGGCACGTGGGTACCTTAAAGCACATTGTATTTCCTCATATGTATCATGTAGAGAACTATTTGTCCTCATCAGAAAATAAACTGTACTCAAAGTAACCATGGCAACACCAACATAGATATGCTGCAGATAGTACATGCGACAACATGAGAATCTGAAAGGAAAGAGATAATACTCTAAATTTCCTATTGGCCTAAGCAGCTTCAAGCAGAGAAGATAATATTGAGACATCAGTTCTTGTCTTTCTGAAGAGCCACCCTCTCTCTTCCTTTCAATATTGCTTAAATTTGACGTGAGCAGCGGTAATTATGTGACAGTCATGAGTTTTAATGATCATCCACAGAGTCAACAGAGACTTTGCTTTAAGTAAAATTCTGTATTTAAGTTTTCCTGTTTACTGAGCTATGTTGCTTGTTTTAGACTAGGGTATGCTCAAAAGCAAAGGCAATATGAATGAATGATCAGGGAGTTTGACATCAAGAAATCCAGTTGCAAATCACAACATGGCTCAGTAGAAGGACAAGGTCGAATGCATCATGGTTACAATGTGAAAAAACATAAGAAATTCATCATATTTATGCAACAAGAAATACAGAATCTTTAGAAATTACAGAGAATTAACTTAAAAAACTAAAATATATTGCCTGCATTTTGTATGTCTAAGAATCTAAAGTACTTCTGTCTGTATGTATTTTGGTTGACCACAGTTTATGAGAGCAGTTCTATTGATGGTGCCTTGCTAGTAGCAGACCTGTCTATACAACCCCATGTAGGGCTGCCATATGTCCTGCAAGATCTGTACATGCATCTTTTTCTTTCTAGATACCTGTTTTGGCTAGTTTTCTGGGATTTCCAGCCATCTGGCAGCTCATATGGACAAACAGGTCCAGCTGAGCTGAAGATATCAAAGACTCTGAATGTGCATAGATCAGTTTTACAGCACATTTCTAGTAAAACCCTGATGGATATATGACAAGTCTAATCTATGTGGATGTCTTATTCTGTGAACAGTCTCAGTTAAGTAAACATATTTTAGATAACGACTGAAGTAGAAGCTAAATATGACCTTCATGAAAAATAATTAAGAAATGTGCCACTGATGGGCTTTATGAGTATACGCATTACAGAGAACAAGGCTAGGTGCAAAGAACTAATGCACCTGGACTGTGTGACACTTGAGACAGCCTAGGTAGCTGCTGTAAGTAGAATCAAAGACACAGACAGCACTGAGTCAGAAAAATCAGAGTCTACTGATGAGAAGATAACTGATGTTATACAGCCCTATGTCTTAATGGGCAGGAAAACATGCTAAAGAAAGGATAAGCAACTTGCTGCCTTTGAAGCACATGCAGCTTGAGGGCAGTTCAAGCGCATCTTCCCTGTTCCAGCTATGCAATGAACTCTGCAGGAAACAGCATGGAGGGAAACACTACTGAATAATGCAGATACCAAGATGAAGCAAAACCACAGGAACTACTGAGACACAGAGCTGAATCATCCTTAGATTTAGCAGTGTATTCAGATCAGCATGGAGGAAATTCTGGAAAGGTTTTGTTGCCTCTCATCTCTGAATTATTTTGTGTGATGCCCTTCCATTCAGCTCTCAAAAAATACATCATATGCCTTATGGTAAGATTCTAGGTTGCAGTTCATAGAGCCAGAAAGTTCAGTCAATGCAATGGCAGAAAACATACTTGCTGAACTCAAAAGCAGATCAAATGCAAAACAAGTAAGAGAGAAACAGTGCAATTAGTTTATAAATGCCTTTAAGGTTAGGTGTTTAGCTGGAATAACGCAACCTCCTTTTTAGGCAGTTGTATGGAATAATAAAAGCAGTAGTGCTTAAGGCTCTGTAGCAGTCTGTATGTAGGAGAATTACTTAGATAATTTAAAATTGACACTGAGGCATAAGCAGACTACAGTCCAAAGAGAGAATAGGGGATAATATTTGCTTACAGCACAACACTACCATGGACAGCACCAGCAAATTGAGTTATGTGGTTACTGCTTTAGAAGAAAGAAGTCATTAAGCTGCACTCTGTAAAGTGAAAACAATAAAGCTGTTAAAAGCACTGGTCTCCCAAGAAAATAAGTAGTCAAAAAAAGAAGGCAAAAACTTATTATAATAAAAGTGACAAAATAATAAAACCCTTCACACACTACTCCATTATAAAAGTTTGTGTCAAGCAGCTCCTGGCATCCTGAAATTGTAAGTAAAAAGGAGGAATAACACAGGTCTGATGCAATAAAGGGAGAGAGGAGACATGATTTGAACCAGACTAGGGCTTTAAACTAGAAGAGGGAAGACTTAGATTAGATATTAGAAGTTCTTCCCTCTGAGGGTGGTGAGATGCTGGCACAGAGTGCCCAGAGAAGCTGTGGCTGCCCCATCCCTGGCAGTGTTCAAGGTCAGATTGGACAGGACTTGGAACCACCTGCTCTAGTGGAAGGTGTCCCTGCCTGTGGCAGGGGGCTGGAACTGGATGAGCTTTAAGTTCTTTTCCAGCACAAACTATTCTAGAATTCTATGATAGAAGTGAATGGCAGGCAATTGAGGACTCTTTTGGTTTGCTGCAGTATTTTAGGTAGGCGCTGTACTGTTAGGAGATGCCTATGGAGAAGTGCTCAGACATGTCCTACAAATACCCCCATGGTGATTTTTGCTAATACTACAGGGAAAATCTGGGGTGGTCCACCGTCTACTCAGCTCTGCTCACATTTTTAATTTCAACTTTATGCTACAGAGGTGTGTATGCATGAGGAAGCTGGAGAAGGGAAAGAGGAGTTGCCCTTGCTTCAGAATAAGAGTCAAAGCAATGACATTATGAGATGGTGTAGCAAAATGATTAAAGTAAAGATGGAAAACCATTTCAGTACTGCTTCTGGGCCTTTCCCAGGATATTTACTGCATTAGCTACTGCAAAAAGAGCACACAAGTTTAAGAAGCCACCAAAGCAGTAATAGTAATAGTAATAATAATAATAATAGTAATAATAACAATAACCTGGTTTATTTACTCTGTCTGTGCAGACCTTCACTCCTAACAAACCAAGGCAATACAGGAATGAGATTTTGAAATATGCTTCCAAGGCTACAAAACAAGAACAGGCTGAAGATACTAACACAGTGAATGCGAAAAGAGTTTTGGAACCTTAGGGGAATCAAAGTAATAGAAAAAATAATATTACAGGAATTGCACATTGTTTACGGGAGGGGGGAAGGAAACCAATCACACAGTGATTTGAAAACACTATTACAGTTTGAGACTGCAGGGAAACTAAGGCTGATATAGCATTTCATTATGAAACATGATTTTGGTATTAAATATCCCATCAAGCTGTAAGATAGTTGTCAGGCAAGAGCAGTTTATTAGAAAAAATAAAGCAACTCTCAGCCATTCTTATTTGTGAAGGAATCTGCCTATTTGAGTACCAGTAAGGCTAAAGCAAAAGGGATTAGGTCACACAGTGCTGGGCTGTGCATTGCAGCACAGAAGAATTGGCTGGGCTGGGTGCAGGCCGAGTTGTAATGATGCCATGATTCAGAAACACCTACTTAATCACTGTTTCTTTGGTAGAACTCACCTGAACTGGCTACAGTTTTCCAGTTTCTGGGCAAAGCAGAGAATAGACAATCCTCTTCATGGTCTCATTTCATCTTTTCTCTTTCATGGAATAAGGACCAGCCTTTTCCCCTCTCCCTCTTTTCTCCTTTTCTCCAAACCCGTTTTTTTAAACATACAATTTTTAATATATATTACTTAGCTAGGAATTTTCTTTTTCAGGAATTGCTTTGATGAACATGAACTGTTTAGGAGGGACCTAGGTTTTTTTGATCATCACTGTAGATTTGGACTTGCATTTGCATGATGCTCCATATTTCAAATTTAATTTATATATGTCACAGCTTTATTTTATTCCAGGCTTTATGATTTATTCCAATGGCTGTTTTCATATAAGAAAAGAAATGCTTCTCTAGTTTTCTGGTCAATCAGAAGCAACTTGATGGTCTTCCGAGAACCAAGACTAGACACATGACTATCAGTACTGAAAGTAGCTATGAATCAGTATTGATAGCCATCCATGTTCCCTGAGTGATATGTCCTTAGCACCTGTGACCAAGACATGCAGTAACTGAAGTTAAAAAGCCTTCATGTAAAAGATCTTGTTAACTCAAAAATCTGATCTTAATCTTCATTGCTACCATGGGTGTGCCTAGTTAGAATCTAAATATTATAGTATAGTCATAATACAATTCTGGAGTAGATGTTACTGTTAATCCAGATCTGAACCTTCTCAGGCAGCTTCCAGGGCCTACAGGGGACAAGAAACCTGGAGAGGGGCTTTTGACAGCTGCATGTAGGATTAGTATAAAGGAGAATGGCTTTAAACTGAAAGATGGGAGATTTAGATTAGATACGAAGAGGCTTTTTTTTTCATGAGGGTGCTGAGGCACTGGCATAGGGTGCCCAGAGAAGCTGTGGCTACCCCATCCCTGGCAGTGTTCAAGGCCAGGTTGGATGGGGCTTGGAACAGCCTGCTGTAGCGGAAGGTGTCCCTGCTCATGGCAGAAGGTTGGAACTCAGTGAGCTTTAAGGTCCTTTCCAACACAAACTCATGATTTATAAAATAGATTGAAGCACTTTAGGAAAGTAAGATTGCTACCACTTTTTCATATCAGAGTATTTCACAGACATTTTCATGAAAAATCAACTTTTTATTTGTCTGTTCACTTCTCTGTGGCTCACAACACCTAACAGATTGTATTTCAGAGTTTGCTTACATTATTTATTTTTCCCTCTAAGAACATTTAACTATAATTCAGAAACTGGTTATGACTTTATTATTTCAGAAGAAATGCCAGAAAGAAGCATTATTATACTAAACTGTTGACCTGACTGAAGACCTAACCAAAAAAGAGTAAATGAGTTTTGTTATTAACAACATTCAATCAGGAGGAACACACTCATTGACTTTGAAACAATTACAAAACATCATTTAAACAGCTGATATTTAATTATGAAATCGAACTTCAGACACATCAGTATGTATATATGTGTGAGTTCCTGTTGTATAATGCACGCATTCATTTATACAGATAAAAGTTTTCTATCTATCTGCTTACTCAGAACAATTTTCCCAGCCTAACCCAACATCTCTGTGGATGTAAGCATGCAAGACTGACCTACTGAAGGTAGGTCGCTGTCGAGCAGGCAGAACATTCATACTAATGAAAGAACTACATACTACTGGTATTCTTTCTTCTCATGATATACAAAAGTTTCAAACACTGTTTTCTTCTTTGTCACCCATTCTTTATTTCTTCCCTGTTTTCTTTGAGCTTCATTCCAACACAACCTCAGTCAGATGTTTTTGTTTGATTGAATCATTATTTTTTGCCTTTTTAATGTTCTTACAGTCTTTTTTTTTTCCACGTATGTTTAACAGATCCCTATTCTCTTTCATTCTTTCTCTTTTAAATGTGAAGTACACCATGAGAAGTCATTTTGCTTCAGATTTCGCAGCAAAAATGTTCAAATTAGGAGTGAAAATATAGCAAGAACAGTTTGACAGAACTAGTGATTTACAAGTACCTTTCTTGACATGCATTCTCAGCTCACCTTCACTGAATCAAAGGTTGTATTCAGACTGCTTCCAAGGAAAACTTCCTGTATCTTATGTCTCTGTTTCCTCACTTAGCCTTGTCTGTTCATTGTAACAGTACTCGAAAAAGTAGAAATAGAGGTAAACTCTTTCAGAATACCTTGAGATGTACATTGGCTTACTTTTTTATTTTACTTAATGTGACTACAGTAACTTTTTGTCAAATTTGCATCCATTTAAGACCTTCTGAACAAGATGATTATTTTAGACTTGTTTTCAAATGAGACATATAATTATTGCCTGTAATATTTTCCTGGAATCTTCGTTAGCTCACTGCAGCTCTGGTAGGGTAAGAGTACTGAAAGGATTTAAATTTCTGGTAGTGAAAAAGTCATGTTTGTTGAGAGAAGCAACAAAATCCTCTTGGCATTGCTGCTGAGGCCATATGTCTAAGCTTTATGTGAAGCCCATTTTCTTGGGAAAAAAAGTTTTAATTTGCATGAGTGAGAAATACAGAAGTCTGCAGGTTTTGATATGAGATCTTTAGCCTCAATACTCTGCATGGCTAGTATAAGTTGATGAGGGTTATGGTCAAGTTTTTGGTCTCAGCCAAAGCATAAGAGCTCTTGTATCATGTCTCAGACCTCGTCTTGCATGAAAAGTGTTATCCCCTGATCCCACTCAGCATCCGTTTGTGCAGACCCCCAAATATTTAGACTCTTTAACAACAAAATAGCTTTGCATATTAAGGACTCCCAACTGTGAAGTTTGCATTACTCCAAACCCCCCATGGACTTCATTTCACCACAGGCAGGTATCCATTTTTATGTAATAGACCAGTTATCTGATGCACTTTTGTGTGTTTAGCGAATTGAGATAAAGAGGAGGGCAGAGCCAATAGCTTAGATCTTCAGTACCTGATTCAACCTCTAGCAAAGCCTCTCCCTCTCTTCAGTGATGAGAAAAGGACAAAGGGGTAATACTCTTGGTTTAGTACTTAGTTGAGGTACAATCGGCCTTGCTGTTCCTATTGTTTGTTTTCCCTGTGGATTTTCCTGCCATTCTCTTCAACCTCAAAGCTCATTTTTTCATGCCTTTTGAGCATATCAAAACAAACCCAGAAAACCTTAAAACACCTGGGCATCAGGAGTAATCTAGTTAATAGTAGAAACTAAAGGAGGATGTTAGAACAGAAATTTAGTATCAAGTAACTTTATTCTGCATAGCATTTTCCAAGAGGTACTTTGCATGCAAGAAAAACTGGACTAGAATGGAATTAACAGTCATTCAAAGGTGCTTGCATGATATACAGCATAGGAACTGCTTTTGAAGCTTTGAAGATATAAGTGATTTTCAGCAAACAATTTTATTTGATGAATTTTGCTATCTTTCCTGTTGGGGCTCTGTATTTATTCATTATGTGAAATTATTCACAAATGACTTTAGTGAATAATTCCTGCTTTGCAGATGCTTTGCAAATAGTTCATAGTAGATATTTGTCATTTTTCTCTTTTCTGATGAGGTTTATAAGCATGGAGCATTGTTTTTATTCCTTAGAAGTTTGATTTATAGACCAAACCAACACAGCAGGAATTGTATTATTTTCCATCATGCTATCTGAAATACACTTTCATGAATTTAGTGAATATCGAATCTTGAATGCTTTGTTGGGTAGAATTCTCATCAGTAATAACTGCAGGAAAAAAATATGCAAGAATAACATGCTCTGATAGACTGACTCCAGGTAGATGGTTGACTCTAGAGATCCTTTCTGATGAATGCTCTCAAACCCAAATGAATCCATGTATTCACCCCCAGTCTTCCTTACTGAAATGAGATATAGGTTCATCTCTGCAATTTCAGACATAAAAAAAAAAATAAAAGTTATTTTGTATAAATGCATTGTTTATGCTTTCTCTACAATAAATACAGAGATTTACTTCTCTCAGCTGTCTCAGACCTGTATTTGAATGTGTGGTGAATTTATACTTTGGAGATACCTGTAATATTCCACTGCAAGGGAACATACCTATTACCTGCTTTTTAAATACATACAGCTAAACAAAATTATTTCTGCACAAAACTCAAAGGCTCAATAACAGAAAAAAGAACCAGAAGAGCATGTGAAATCATTAATATAACTTTGAAAACAATATTGACAGTAATAGGGAAATTTTAATTCCACAAAATGTGAAGCTTATTGTCGTGGTTTAAGCCCAGCCGTAACTCACGCAGCCACTCTCTCACTCCTCCCCCTTCTCCCTCCCCTGCTCTCGGAGGAATGGAGAGAAGAATTGAAAGAATGTAACTCCCATTGTTTGAGATAATAACAGTCCAGTAACTAAGGTATAACAAACTACTGCTGCTATCACCAATAATAATAATGATAAGGGAAATAACAAGGGAAGAGAATACAACCACTCACCACCCTCTGACAGATACCCAGCCTGACCCAGCAGTGCACCCAACCCTTTCAGATCACTGCCCCCAGGTTATATACTGGGCATGACATGTTGTGGTATGGAATTCCTCTTTGGTTAGTTTAGGTCAAGTGTCCTGCCTCTGCTTCCTCCAAGCTTCCCCTCCTCCCTGGCAAAGTATGAAACTCGGAAAGTCCTTGACCAGACTAAATGTTCTAAGCAGCAGCTAAAAACACTGGTGTTATCAGCATTGTTCCCAGGCCAAAAGTCAAAAACACAGCACTGTACCAGCCACTAAGAAGGAGGAAAATGACTGCTACTGCTGAACCCAGGACAGCTTATGAACTGAAAAAATTATGTGAGTGATAAACTGGGAACTCAGCATTTGAAAGGAAAAAAAGATGAAGTATCTGTCTATATTAGCTGATCAGATTGCTAGTAGCTACAAAAGTGATACATAAGGAGAAATGCAGTAGATAAAGAAGGTAAAATAATTTCATTACATGCAAAGTATCTATGTGAACCTACAAAGTGCAAGTGCACTGCATAGAGTTATGGTTGCAGTTATGCAAGTAAAATGAAACAGGAAAAGGAGGAGAGACTAGGATAATGAGAGAGATGCAGAATTTACTTCTAAAAGTTATTACATAGAATCATAGAATCACAGAATAGTTAGAGTTGGAAAGGACCTTAAGATCATCTAGTTCCAACCACCCTGAAATGGGCAGGGACACCTCCCACTAAACGATGTCACCCAAGGCTATGTCCAACCTGGCCTTGAACACCACCAGGGATGGAGCATTCACAGCTTCTCTGGGCAACCCATTCCAGTG
>JASSUY010016728.1:0-13431 GCA_032466535.1 Forpus xanthops | reverse complement strand
CCAGGAGATGGTTGGCTTTCTGGGCTGCAAGAGCATACTGCCAGCTCATGTTCATTTTTCATCGACCAACACCCCCACATCCTTCTCCTCAGGGCTATTTTCAATCTCTTCTCTACCCAACCTGTAGCTGTGCCTGGGATTGTTCTAACGCAGGTGTAGGACCTTGCACTTGTCATGGTTAAACTTCATCAGGTTGGCACCAGCCCACCTCACAAGCGTGTCAAGGTCCCTCTGGATGTCATTCCTTCCCTCCAGCATATCAACTTAACCACACAGCTTGATGCCTTTGATAAACTTGCTGAGGGCACACTCAATCCTACTGTCCATGTCATTGACAAAGACATTGAACAAGACTGGTCCCATCACCAATCCCTGGGGGACACCACTCATTACTTTTCTTCAACTGGACTTTAAGCCATTGAGCATTATTCTTTGCTTGCAACCATCCAGCCAGTTCTTTATCCACCAAGTGGTCCACCTATCAAATTGATGTCTCTCCAACTTAGAGACAAGGATGTCATGTGAGACAGTGTCAAACGCTTTGCACAAGTCCAGGTAGATGACATCAACAGCTCTACCTCCATCCATCAGTTCTGTAGCCCCGTCATAGAAGGCCACCAAATTGGTCAGGCAGGATTTCCCCCCAGTGAAGCCATGCTGGCTGTCACCAAGCACCTTGTTGTTTTTAATGTGCTTCAGCATGCCTTCCAGGAGAATTCCCTCCAAGATTTTGCCAGTCGCAGTGGTGAGACTGATTTGTCTGTAATTCCCTGTGTCATTCATTTTCCCTTTCTTGAAAATGGGGGTTATGATCTGGCTTTTTTAGTTTAATGGAAAAGATGGTGAGAAATGGGAATACTGATCTCCCAATATACATTGAAGAGGGATGTAAAGTAAAAGGGGTGTGAAAACTACTCAAATGAAAGTCCAATGTTAGAAGGTAGAGTAGTGGATATTAACTGGAATGGATATTGCACATATAAATATTAAAAGAATGGTGGCTGGAAACTAGAAACAGCTTCTAGTAAGTGAATGAAGGAGTCTGAATTTAGGACTGGAGGAGTAAAATGTCTGACTAGCTTGATGAAATGAATTATATGACTTGATGGCAAAATCATTTTCTCCTGGTCCTATATATCACTTTTTTTTTTTTTTTTTTTTTTAATTAATTTCTTATTTTAAAGGACAAATTTGGGTCAAAAAAGTTAAAAGTCTTGATTTCATCGGTGGCCATGTTGGAATTGAGGGCTGCAAACTGAGCAGTAGCTATTCACCCATGAAAGCATGTTCTATTTCAGCTTTGTGTTGGTCTTCATTAAATCTCATACAAGCATTCACCAGAATGTTTCACTCATGGAACACCTGCTCAACTGCCAATGGAAAAATGCAGTTGAGAAACTCTGAAAGAACAGTTTCCTGCTGCAAATTCCATGTATGTTCAAGAATCCCAGCTCTCAGCTGAATACCAACTTTATGTGGCAGGGAAAAGGACATGGTCTTATTTATTACCTTCAAGGGTCACTTTAAATACTCCAGACACTGAAGGCCACAGAATTCATTTCCAACTGTTGCCTTTTATGGAAAAATATCTTGTGTAAGCAAAAATATTTGCTTATCCTTCACTTTAAACAGTTGCTTGCAGTTGCTTGCAGTTTAATTTAATCTCCAGTCAAGAAGTGTCTCATCTACTTCTCTGTCCTGGCTCCTGCAATTATAAAGAAGGCATAACTCAGGCATCATATGTGCCTTTTTTTCATGAATGCTTATGCCTTAGTCCACTTAAAGTCCATTTTCAGCATTGTCTCACATTACAGAAGTGAGGCAAAGAAGATAATACATCACCACGGCTGTAATGTATGGATTTATCTTGACTGTAAGTGGGGCAAGGCTGCTGAAATGATTAAAATCATTAATGGCTTGTTAGGATTCATTTGCCCTTGAGTGGGATCTGAAGTTCCCCCAGCTGTATGCCATGTGTTGCTTGGTGGTTTTGCTAGACTTCTTTTACTTTACATGGATATGTGGAAGGGATGTTTTCCTCCATCATACATTATTGAGTGAAGCAGGGCTCTATTTTCTGGGGGTGTAAAACCATAGGTAACCCCAGTTTCACTTCATCCACCTTTCCTAATCCCTGTTCCTGCATTCCTAACATGAAGAAGTCAGAGATTTTGATCAGATTTCACTATTCACTTCTCAGTTTCTTACGATCCTCGTCTCTTCAGGGTAATGATACAGGCTAAGTTGTTCTAATATTTGGTTTTCCACAGTGTCCTCCACCTGCAACTCCATAAGGAAGACTATTTACTGATTTCTCCCATTCTTCAGATCACTGGCTAGGAAAGAAAGTCATAGCAATATGACATCTCAATAGTCAGGAGACAGGACACCAGAGACACTGTATTAAATTTCAGTGTGCATATTATTCATACAGACTAATGCTTTAGTGTACACCTACCAAAGAGAATTAAAGAGGATGAATTGTGTCTCATAGCCACAACAGATTCATGGGTTGCTGCTAAGGATATTCCTAAGACATCTATATGTTATTCCCTGCTTGGTTTAAGTCATGATCAGATTGCAAAATGAAAACCTTGGGGCATAAAAAAAGAAATTGGTAAGCATAGTGATGAAGAACTGAGTGACAAGTAAACACTCCTCCAGCTTTGCTATACTGTCAGAGCAATTTCTCATGATCTTCCTGTCCACGAGCTTCATTCATGTCTTTCCAGCAGCCATCCAGCCTGTTAATGCAGATCATCAAGCTGCTCTGCACTCAGACACAATGTGTGTTCCTAATAATCTAAAGTGACAAAATAGCATAAGAGCTTTTTTTTTCTTAAAGTATTAGCTGGATTTAATTAATTGCACAGGAGTGGCTTTAACCACCTAAGGAATGTCCAAGCCTTAATTATATTCCATGGGCTCTAAGTCATAACTTTAACTAGAACTCAGACTAATATGAAGCATAGCAAAAGATCTGGGTTTAAGGAATTATATGCAGCTCAGGATGTAGTGTTTGTTTATCTGATTACTTTCTCATTGCTTTTCTATCACAAGTGGGGACTCATTCTTCATGGAATAGAAGTTCTTAAAATTCACTCCTATAATGCTAAGCACTTGAAGGGATCAACATAACACCTTTTGATAACCTGTTTTACTTGATCTTAATTTCCTATCTCAATCCTTTGTTTTGACATTGCTATTTCCCTTTGCAGGGAATTTTCACATTCTCTTTCACCAGCAGTAACCTAAAGCTATTTTAGTCACTTAAGCAAATTTCTTAATGCACTCCTAGCAAGGATACTACAAGTACTGTAGTACCGATCAGGTAGACATATAAAAAGCAAGTGAATCTACATTACCAACTCTATTATGAACTTGTTCTATGAAAGATAAATTAATTGGTTCATATTTAAGTTAAAGAATTAAAATATAATGTAATTTCTATATTTTAAAAATGGAGCTGTCCTCATCTCTGAATACCCAGGGAATTATATGAACAACCTCGTAATTTCGTAACTCAGCTGTTCTGTAAGCAGAATCTTCCTGCCAATATATGATCCTACCCTGATCTGCTCTGTTGATTTGTTTACCTTACATAAATATCACAGATAAGGTTTACAGGCACTGTGAGGATTTAAAGGGAAAGCTAAAGTGAGATTTGTAGAGACAATCCTCATCAGGCACCAGAATGCAAATAGATGCTCACTATCACACAGGTTTCTTGAAACAAGAATATTTTATAATCTCTCCAACCATCTTTTCCACAAAATTATTAAAACGCACAGCTACACTGAACTCCCAGCCAGATCCTGATGCTTTTAGCAAGGAAATCCTTTAAAACGCTTAAACCATGACAAGTACCTTTTCTTTCCTGCTTTCAGAAGGACTGAAAGGTATTCTAGGGATAGCAGGGACTCACAATGACATTTATTTCTGGACATTCTTTGAGCAGCCCAAATTTATTTTATTCTGCAGAATAAAAATATTATATGTGTAACATGCATGGTCTGTATTTATTTAACTGATGTGTTCCTTGTTTAACAGGATTGAATTTGCATTTTTATGTCAATAATAAATTTCCAGCTGTTTGCAGCAGATCTCTAACATCCTTTGTGTCACCAGCCTGGATGGAAGCAGAAAAAGGCTGTACTGAGATTTCTCCTGCTCTCTGCAAGAAACGGTAAGAAGCTGGTTCCTGCTTCCTTTGCGTATAAAGACCTCTGAAAGAGTTCAGTGCAAAAACTCACATCCAAACATCTTTGACAGCCTGTTTTAAAACTGGTCTCATTTGTTTCTTTCAGGGAGGAAGGGTGAAGTAAGAGGAGAAATCTCAGATTTAAGATCTGGATACCTGGCTATTTGTGCTATGGATGGGACTGTGGCAGATTCAGCCTCTTGCAAGTTCTATAGAAATCCCTTTGCAATCTATGTGTTCATAAATTTCAAGTGTATTAAAAATGCTAAAAAATTATAAACAAGCCTTTAAAAGAGAGCAAACCCATGTGTGTTACCTCTGTTCAGACTGGAACCTTTAGGACAGGTTTGTCTACACTGGTTTCTTCAAAGTTTTGTGTACAAATCCCCCCCCCACCAATCAACTGCAGAAGGAGATGGAGTTAGCACTTCTAATATTGGAAAAGGAAAGGTCTGTGTGACCTCGCTTTGAAAGGAGAGAACTGGAAAGCAAGGAGTACGCTGAAGGACTGGCTCCCTGCGTAGGAATGAAAGAGGGGGATAAAATTGGGTAAAAAAAAAATAAGAAAGAACACAGTCCTGTGAATACCGAGCTGCAGGTTAGAAGGATGTTGCACAGAAGCTTAATGATTAAGGCAATAAGCATCTTGGGCCTAAGTTTGGTCCTAAAGGTAAATGGCATGAATATCCCCAGCTGGAAAAAAAATACGCAGCTTTCCATGCCAGTAATGAAGAGCTGTGTGCTGGCTGCTATAACAGATAGGGTTATAAATGACAACTGGTTATAAACAGCAAATCATCTTAGCTCTGGAGCTGCATGGAAGCATATCTGGTACACACGTAAGTGACCATGTATGCTGCAGTTGTATCATGCTCAATAAATGGCTGTCTGGCCATTTCCTAACACTATTGGAGTAATCAGCCAGTACTGCATCCCTGTAGCTTGGCCACTTTTTCAGGCAGCTCCCCCACCTTCTTTGGGTTGGTCCACTCCTTTCAAGCCATACCATGGCTATCCTGGAACAAGAAAAGAAAGAGGTTCAGGGAATCATTACCAATCTCTGATCTTGATGCAGCTGCAGCCTTTTGACCTACCTGAGAGCATAGAAGTGCCATGAAGATTCTCACTAAGTACAAAAAAGGAGGGAAGAATATGCATTATATTGTCCTTTGCTCTTTCAGAAGCAAACCAGAGTGGCAAGCTACTGCAGTCAATGGCATTTGATATCTATAAAGCTGGTAGAAATGGTCAAGTAAACAGTAATGTAATGTTTAATTCATGAAGTAATTCATTAGGTAACAGCTAATATCTGACTAGAACCTTGATTCTGTAACTTTCTTTACGAAGTATGTATTTTTCCCTTAGAAATTATAACAAAGCTTTAGGTACGTGGTTTTATGCTTACCTTGGGTGCTATTTAGTACACATAAGGAATTCTTGTGTTTATAAGGGCTTTTTACCTAATGTAAGCATACTGAAAAATCAAAAGAACAGGACTTTTCTTCTCAAGGCCCAAATAATAATGGTGATAGACCTCCACAGCTATTTAAGAAAATCCAGTCAGGACATAGTATAACATTTTTATGTGTTGCTTCTCTCCATTAAAATTTAAAAATTAAAATAAATCTTTTTTTTTTTTTTTTTCCTTCTAATACAAGTCACTTTGTTCTGAGGCAAAGTTATTTATTTTTAAATGGGCAAAGAGCCAAGAACCAGATGAAAAATAGCAACTTTTCCACCAATTTCCTCTCTTGCTGTTCTTTCAGTATTACTTCCTGAGTCTCAGAAGATGCAGGCTCATAGTAAGAATGCACAGTGGGTTTCACACTGTATCTGTCTTGCATCGATTTTCTGCTCTTTCCCCTGCAAAATGGGGAAAAAGAAAACACCAAAGCTGAGATTGTCACAGCATTGCTACCTCTACACAATTGACCATCATTGTGGTTACAGTGATCATTTAAAGAGCAAACACTGTATTTGAAACAGGCAAGGGATAAAGGGAGCCACAGTTATAAAATAAATACCAATACCAGGAGACTATAAAAAAATGCTTTAGACCTGTGCTCACTTCATATCAGCAGCTCATAAATAAGAAATATTTGTACCTTTGGAGTTACTTTAGTCCACAGGAAGTGCTAAGTGCTCTAGCAATATATAGCAAATTTCATGGGACCACATTTGCTTCAAAATGTACCAATATTTGCAGGATTCAGTGTGCAGAATTAATAGAGAAAAAACCCCACTGTGCTAAAAGGTGTATGAATAAACCATAAAGAATCGAATGGTACATGGCACCCTTCTGTATTTCTTTTTCATGAAAAATATACATATATAAATAAATATACTTGCCTATATACAAAAAAGCATTTTTGATAGAAAAAAATATATACAAAGAAGAGGGAGAGTTAAGATAGAAAACTATTGAAGTGGTGTAAATTTTAATTTAGCCCTATAAATTGTTGAATTAGGTTGAGAAATTCACACTAAAAGGATTCAAATAGCTGTAACTTTAGAAATACTCTATCCGCAGTGCTGTTGAAGACCTGGTTGGATATAGCCTTGGGTGACATGGTTTAGTGTGAGGTGTCCTTGCCCATGTCAGGGAGGTTGGCACTAGATGGTCTTAAGGCCCTTTCCAACCCTCACTATTCTATGATTCTATGATTCTAAGTGCATATAAAAATGCACATCACTAACAAATCTAGACAGAATTGATGAATTCAAGGTTTATGAACTCTGCTGAATAAATGCCATCATATGTAAATTTGGTTCATCTTAAGACATAAAAACAGAGCTATAAAATACCTTATCGGGCTCTCTAGTTAAGTTTTCAGATCTTGCTGTTGATAAACTGAAGGTCAGCCAAAGACTCTGCAAAATGACTATCATAATACCATCCAGAACAAAATGTGGAAAATCATGCCGCTTCTCTGTACTGCTAGAAATATATTCCTTTTATCTAGTTAAAATCCATTTTGTTGCAGTTTATACTCATGAAAAAAAAAAAACTTTAAAAAGCAACCTCTTTCACAATTAAAAGCTGTTTTATCAAGCATCCCTCCACACTAAAAAGCTGTGTTAAGTCTTTTTTTGTCAGCTTTCTTTCCACCTAGTATTTTCTACTAGTCTCCTACTGTCTGTTATTGCTCCTCCTTTCTCCAGGAGTATGGTGTACAAAGACAACCTCAGCTAAAACCTCGTGAGTGCTGTAGAGTAAAAAGGAATGATATTTCTCTCTTCTTCTAAGCTACGTACCTGTTATATAGCATTATTTTCTTGTTCTCCACCTGTGTTCAACTGTAATCCAAGGTCTTCTTTAGAAGAATTGATGATTTTTCCCTGTTTACAATTTGTGGAGCTAATTACTCCTACTTATATGCAATACCTTGATTTTTTTCCCCATTAAATTAATAGAACTCCATTTTTCTTCTTCAGATATGTAAAAAATACTTTGAATTCTAAACATGCTCCCCAGAATATATTTCCTGTGTCTGTGCCATTGGTAGGTTTAACAAAAACATTAAAGAAGATTGAGGTAGAAGAGGTTATAGAGGAACATCCTTCACTGTTTCTTTTCATTAGTATCTGTACCGTGGGTATAGTTGCTTAATTTTTTTTGAGTACCTGGTAGTTTTATCTAGACTTAGTTTGCTTTTGAGAATTCCATCTGAGACCATGTCAAAAACCTTTCCAAAGCCGAAATACATGACATTCACTGCTTCTCTCTATCCACAAAGCCTGTTACCTTGTCACAGAGGGAGTTAAGACTGTCTTGACATGATTTGTTCATGTCAAATCTATCTTGGCTGCTATTCATCTCCTACTCATCACTCTGTTACAAGAGTACAGATAATAATCTGTGCTGTTTTAGTGTTGAGTTTGCCTGCGTCAAAAATGGTCTGACATTTAATGCAAAATTTTTCCATTAATAAAGTTTGCTTCATAATCAGGTGAATTAAGGTAAAGTATGTAAAATACTTTCTAAGTACTCAAATAAAACTATTCTGTTTTTTTTTTGTTGATTAATTGGGGGGTTTATGTTGTTTTTTTTTTTTTTTTACTGTGTCAATACAATGAGAAAGATATGCCAGGTTTTCTTCTTCAAGTGTAAAAAGTAGAATTGAGAGCTAATTGTAAAATTCAACCAGTTGTAACTATGGATCTCTTGAAACTGCTTCTTTAATGAATATGCTCATATGCATATTTTAAATATCTGTGAAGCTTTTGCAAAAATGTAAAATTCATCATATTTTTCTGAAGTGTCTATTACTCAAGGAAGTCATTGGGAATACGAAGTACATTCAAATTTAGGTACCATAAGGGAAGAGCTTCTTGCCAATACGTTTCAACCTTGTGGCAGAGTGAGAGGACAGTTCAGTCTCTGCAGGCCACTCAGTCCTTGTTTTCTCTGCTGACACTGTTAAAAAAGGCACCAGTTAGCACTAGCTGCAAGACAGATACCTGTTCACGAGACTCTGTATAGGGACCAATAGCCATTTTGAATAGGTCACTGGGCAGCCATCTGCCATGAGTGATCTCCAGTCACTATTGACAGGCGCTGGACCTCATCCAGCCCTGGTAAGCAGAAGGCTCCATTTCCTTTTACCAAGCCACAACTTTTCTCCACCCATGGAAAGATTTTAAAGCAGGTTTTACATCCTCTTTTCACATTATTGTCCTTAGCCTGCTGTCAGGAGTTAAAATGACATTCACCATCTCTGGCATTCCAATCCAGCAGGGAGCAAGCGAAGGAGAAAAATATGCCTGAAGTGTTCAGGCTGCTATCAAAACCCACTGCAAGTGAGGTCAGGCTGTGACAGCCCTCCATCAACATATATACTCTCCATTAAGTCTTAGAGATTCTCATTCTGATAGGTTTAAATCATGGCAATTTATTACCAGTGGTGACAGCATTTTTCTACAGTGCTGTGAAGAATCTGTCCTTTGTCACTTGGGGGTGCTCCAGTAAATTCATTTTCTGTCTTGACTCAGTGAGCCACCAGGAAATTCAAATACAAGTCTGTACCTTAGAGACCTTAAAGACCATATGTTGTCCATAATACTTCCTTCTCTTCTCACAAATAGTGTGTAAATGGCTGTATATGGGCCTTTATGGCTGTAATTTAACACAGTGCAGTGTACAGTCTTATCAAAAAATGATAATAAAGGATCTGGATGGGCATGAGAAAAGAATTTCATAAAATAATTACAACAGTATTTTCCTATATCTCTTAAATGCTGTCCATTTAAATGAATTTGTATATAAAAAATATGATGTTTCAATCAATACAAAGCGTAAGGCAATGCAAATACTAATAAAAGTTATGTAGAATAGTTCTAAGTACAAATGATCATGCATGTTATGAGGATGAGCAAAAAGTAGAGGCAGTGTCTCATTTTAAGGTGCTAACATTCCTCTTTTGAAGGAATTTCTGTGCCTGGGTATTGTGACATCATGGGAAGACTCACTAGGAAGTCCTTTGCAGTGCTTAGTCACTCTATAGCACTGAGAGTTCCTGGGAGCATCTCAGGGATCCTTCTGGTGTTTGACTGGAAAAGGCAATGTCAGTAAAGCTAGCTGAAAAACTCCAAGAGCAGAGATAAGAGATATTAACCTATGTGCAAGATGTATAATCTCTCACCAAAGTCTGTGGAGTCAGTGGAGCTCTGACAGTCAAAGGATTATTGAGAACTGTTCAGAGCAGTAAATGTTACAGCTCTTTTTAATCCCTTTGGAAAGGACCTGAAAAGCATATTTCCAAACTTTTAGTGTCAAAATTACATCATCCAATCTTTTCAACACTTCTTTTACTCTTTCTTGACACCTTCTCCTCAATTTACCTTGCATCCCTCCTCTTGTCTATGTCCTTTTGCTTATATTTTCATTCTGTTTAATCTGGTTTTGGTTTAGTTGCTTTTAATTTTGGACTGAAAACATATTGTAATAATAAGTATCCACTCCAGGAAGAGATATGAAAATATTTTTCCTATGTATTTGTATATTGTGCATCTTACTTTTTGGAGGGCTGATCTGTGGCATTGGAGGAATTTTGAGCAAACAACATCAGTGTCAAATGACGCTTATGTGCTTGCTTCCAACAGCTAGTATTAATACCTTAAATATGACGTTGTTACCTGTTTGAGATTATGATGCACTGATGCAAATCTGGCTAGAAAATTTCATACTGAACTCAATCTAGTCATACTCTTTAATAGATAGTTTTGATATACAAACATAACTCGACTCTTTAAAATCTAATACAAAAGACATCACAGGAAGAGAAAAAAGGCTTCTAAGTTTATCTATGAATTGCCTTTTCCAATTAGAACATATCTAGCAAAAAAAAAGCTGAGTTAACATCAAAAATGTTTGCAAATATATCTCTATATTACCATTTTTGCTGGGTAAAGCCAAAAAACAACCAAGAAAAAACAATTCCTGGAGACCTTAAAATGTTCCACTCTGACTTTCACTAAAATATTTTAAGTGCTCATCTTTGTACTGGAAAGCTTCCTTTGGGTTTATTTTGTTTTAATGACAATTTTAAAGTTAGAATAAGCTTTAAACAGTAGTTTTTTTTTAGAGGGAATTAAGAAAATTCCTTGTTGCAGGTAAATCCCACATCCAACCTTCTAAACTCTCTCTGATTGACTGAGCTGAAACATTGGCCTTGACTGCTTTCATTCTCTTCACTTACTTAACTGGAGTGTATTGATTCGATTTGCTTCTGTGTTCGTCTCTGGCTTCAGTCAGGGACCAGACCCTTCCAGGGTTGTCTCTTCATCTAGTAGGTCACATTAATAGTAGAAGGTCCAGTGGTTATTTCATGACCCAAGCACCAGGCTTCATTCAGTACCTCTTAACCCTAAATTAGTTTGTAACCAGATTTAGGACTTTTTTCAGACATGAGAACAGAAAACAGAAGCAAGAAAAAAATTATATAGTGGATTATCTACTAGACACCAAAAATCCCAGGACCCAAGATCATAAGCCTGGTGTCTTTTTATAACTATTTGCTTACTCATGCTCTCTGTGTCACATTCTGTTATAATATTCTTCCAGGTTTTGATTGTACTCCTTTTACACACCCTAGCCATGAAACAAGTGTTTTTGCCAAGAAATGTTGGACCAGATGATCCTTGAAGTCCCTTCTAACCTGGTATTCTATGAATCTATGATTCAAAATGCCTGTCTTTATTGAACATCATGCACTCAAAGCATTTATGAGGATTTCTGTAATGTTACAGAACATATATGGATACTTATGAGTTTGATCCTTCTTACTGTTCAGTGCTCTTTCCATTGCCGGCATAAGTAGGACCAAAAGCACCCAGTTTTGATTAGACCACGTTCAGATGGCCATACATTCAAGTGATTGATCTGTCCATCACTTGGCATTAATCACACAGGCTACGCAGAATTTTTTTTCCAGGTAGCTGTACCATCACACACAGTCACCAGTGTCTAAGCCATTAATGGCTGTGGTTTGCTAGATGTACAATTCTGTTGTTCAGAGAAGAGTTCAGTTGCATTATGTATTGCTAATGATGCCTTGGGAAACCCTGATTTGCACAGCAGGGTCTCTTCAAACAATGTCAGGGTGTTTTCTTGCAAATAAATAAATAATTAAACATGCAATTGTTTTCCAGTTCTCATGTTGGGCTGAAGGATCTTGTTTAATGACACTGGTTTTCAGTTCCTTGGTATCATCTGCTTCCATTATGGTAAAATGTAGGAAAATCAGGTACATTTACTAAAATGTGAAAGCATACAATTTTGTTTGAAAAAGTTGAACAATTAAACTAACCAAGTCAGACTAACAAACTAACTTTCTAATTTCATACAGGAAGGTTTTTATCCTGTTATTTCCCTGTTTTATGGTATGGCTTTAGATGTGTTAACTATTTTGTTTCAAACAGAAAGCCTCATGTTAGAAAACACAGGGTTCACCTTCAGAGAAGGGAAAGATATGGGAATTATAAGATAGGTACAGAGCATTTCTAAATGCCTTTATAAATGTCTTTCTGCAACTAACTAATCTCACATTGCCTGTAATTCCACTGACAACAGTGCAAATGTAAAAGGCACAATTATGGAGTCAGGCTCTCCATCAGACCCCTTGGTTTTCCTAATTCCAATCAACACTTGCCTTCCACTGCACACCCTCTTCAGGCAACATCCGTCTTTTTCCATTTCTCTGACTCTCCGCCTATTTTCAGACCTCACCTAAAAAAAATTGTTTTCTCCCCCACCATTTCTCCCCCTTATAGCAGCTACAATCCAAAATGTACGCTTTGTAACTTTTATAAGGAAAAGCGTTTATGTGAGAAACTCATCCATGCAAATAATAAATATCATGGTGACACTTCCCTGAGGCCAGAAACTTGCAGATGCACTTATTTATTAAAAACCATTGTTTTGTCTAATTAGCATTTTGAAGAGAGAGAATTCCTGCTCAAGACCATGTCTTTGTGAACTCAGAAAGAAAAGAATTATTTTATCCATGGCAGTGCTTAAGTGCTGAACAGCTATCCAAACTCAGATCATTTGTAATGAATTAAGAAAGAACAACCGACAAAAAGTATTTGTTTTTAATTTATGCAAAGCTTTTGCATTGTAGGTATTAAAGTGCGTGGTCACAAAACTATAATCTCTAGTTAACTGACAGATGAATGCCACTGAAGCAGTAGTCATGGTAGAATCAGTTGTAGTACATACCTCTTGGACTTTCAAAGGGGGTAGGAGGGCTTCAGAAGAAGAGACTTTATGCTGTCCTTCACTATGGTGGAAAAGGCAGACAAGAAATAAGGAAATAATCTTAACCTTCTGTTGATGACTTCTGAAAGACAAAGATGCTGCCCATGACCTTCTGGGCCTCCATTTCTGTGTACAATGGCAGATATGAAGTACTGTGGGAAATATTGAAGGGTCCATGTCCATATGATACAAACTTTGGCCTTGTCCTTGGAAAAGGAAGATCACAGTTATGTGCAAAAGGCAGGGTTGGTTTTCCTTTTTCCTGTATTCAGCCTTACGACTCATTCTTTCAACTACAAGCATTAGCAAAGAAAGAAAATCATGTAATTACCTCTTATTTCTCAAAATTTTTGCAATTGAGGTAGACCTCCTTATGCTTCAACCTTCTCTGAATGTTATAGAATCATAGAATCATAGAATAGTTAGGGTTGGAAAGGACCTTAAGATCATCTAGTTCCAACCCCCCTGCCAT
>JASSUY010016725.1:13546-31374 GCA_032466535.1 Forpus xanthops | reverse complement strand
TGTATTTAAGGATGTGATTTCATGGGGTTCATATTTATAGAGCAGTTATTGCTCTTTCACATCTTTTGATGAACTAATATAGCATTCTGATAATTAAAATATCAAGAATAAATCTGAATCACAATTTTAAAAGCACTTTGAGGAGCAATATGACTTTCTCATCTGATTATTCATATCGGCAAGCTTATCCATGTGCATAGTTTGACAGGATTTGACCCTTGTCCTTGAGTATCTTATTTGGTACTCGTTGAAACAACCGACACTACAAATGTGCACCTCTCTAAATAATCTGTTTTATAGGAATACTGGAATTACCCAGATATGTGAATAGTGTATTTTTGTTTTGCTTTGCATTTTCTCATAAACACACATGCTTTAAAAAAAAAAAAAAGAGTAGAATTTATTCACTTAATTAACTTTTAAACAATCTAAATGCTTCACTGAATATGCTTGGTGACTTTGGCATGCAAGTTAATTTGAACTAGCTATTTCATAATAACCAAAATAACAGATGTTAATCAAACTAACCTTCTTTAACTGGGTCAAAAAAATTCCATAACACGTGCACTGTGTGTAATAGCATGGAATTTTGTTTCCTACAGAACATTCATTTACTCAACTTTTTGCATAATTGATGGCAAGCCTGGCTCTATGAAAAAAAGCCATTGAGGAGGAAATTACATCCATTTGCTGTGAAAGTTTTTCCCCAAACTTTCAGTTAACATCATAAGTTTTCTTCATTCTTTGCATGCTGGTATTTGGTACAGTTCTTTCTTTTACAACGATAGAATTTTCTATGACTGAATATTTCTGAATACACAGACTCATCCCTTTAGATGACACTATGCTTTTGCAAGCATCTGTCATATGTGGCTCATGAGGAATTTGCATTCATGTTTCTGGTGGTGGCATGTACTGTTGCTGTCAGATCTGTGTAAGAAGCCTAATGCCATGGAAACTCTCTTAAGGACATTGCACATGTAAAAGGTTTACATCAAGTTCCATATGCCCACACTCTCGACACTGCAGATGGCTTGAGGATCTAGGAGTGTACGTTAACTCTTATCCTATGTCTGCTGTCCTCTCTCATTCTATAAGATCTTCTCTCTCTGCATATCAGAAGGAGGCATTGCAAGGTATTAGCTGAAACATAAACCAGGCTTTATTTTGAAACCATTTGAAGGAAAATCACTAAATGATAATAATTTGTCCTCAGAGAAATTCAAACTGAGGTGATGCTGAATGACAAAAAAAAAGACATAAATGAATGCTGTTTTATCAAGATATAATAAATACATACATTAGCATATTCTTTGAAAAAGTAAGAAATATAAACTAAATATACTGTTTATAGTTTTTTGTCATTTTAATCCTTTTTCTTTGCAGTTATATCTATGTAGAATCCTGCTGTTGTGCAAAGGAAAGAACTGTAATTTTGCATTCCAGTGGTGTCGGTATACTGCTAATACATAATAACAGAACACTGTAAAGCTATAAAAGTGTTAAAGTAAAATAAAACCTGAGCACATCTTTTATCGTTGTAGTATAATTAACAGACTTATTTTATTACAGGAGTGAACTCCAAAAGTACGCAGAAATGATGGAAAATGAAGAGAAAATGAAAGACCTGGAAAAGAAAGAAAAGAAAAAGAAATACCAAGCCCGAAAGATGCATTACCTCCTTAGCACCGAGCAGGTTGGTGTGCCTGTCCCTGACAGCTCATGCAAACCACTTGGGCCCCCAGCCTGACAAGGATAAACTAGCAGGCTGAATGGGACATGACTTGTTGAAAAGATAACACAAAGACACTACTTCGAGTTCAATTTAGTGCTTTTCTATAGGCAAGAGCAGGTACCATGACTATTCTCTGACAGTAGCTTCATAGAGGCAGCATCAGCACTGCTGGCAGAAAGAGTCCAAGTCAGCAGTTTGATCTGCCACTGTGATAACACAACATGAAGGGCATAACCTCGCTTTAAAAACTCATTTTGACTGGCTTATTGTTGTGTTGTTGCACTTGTCAAGAACTAACAAGTTATTAAGCTGCAAAGGGATTTATTTTTTTTTTCCTTTTTTTTTTTTTTTTAATTGAGCAAATGCTGGGATTGGTGCTGTGTTCTGCTTGGGTTTAGGATAGATTTGAAGTGCAGATTTTCAGCTAAAGCTTTTCCTAGGGCTGCCTGAATCAACTTATTTAGCATGATTGTTTTCATATAGAAATGCCTCATAAATTTCAAGTATTTCCAGGTTAATTTGCTTTATATTGATAAAAATGGTATATTTTTCCAAGCTTTTTTCTGTAGGTTGCTTTACAGACAGGTGAATATGAGAGTAGATGTGTCTTACACAAAATGGGTATGGCTGGTAAAGCTTGTGAGTTTGCCTTTCTTTAGTCCTCTTTTGTGAACTTATAAAAGATTTTGTGTCCATAAGTATTCAGTGACTGGTTGTTCTTCAGATGAATAAGGAATTTACATGCAGTCAGGGAATTCTGGTGTGAACTAAGTGTCTGCTTTTTATAGGTTGTTAATTGAAATCTGTGTGTAAGAACTGTTGATCCTAAATAGCACAGGAAAAATACCATGACAGTGATAAAAAACTTAATCTTTCTGTTTGGGAATCAATTGTGGTTTAACCAATAAATAAAAATGTAGTATAATTAACTGGATATCAGTTATGAAAACTCAATTTATAAATCGAATTTAAGTTATTGTATTGGAAAAAAAAGCAGCATAGTAAAATATTAGTGAGCATAGCATAACAAGTTTCCTGAATGGCTTTTAGATAGGGGAGCTGGTTAATAACTAAGAATAGTTCACAATGATTTATTTGTCCAAATACATATCTAGAATATTAAGAATAATCTGTGCAGTGTTTTCATAGTGTGGTTACTGCAATTCCCTCCCCTTCCTGCCACGCATAACAAGGTGCAGTGATGGAGCTGAGCCATCTCATGTATCAAGGCTGCAGATGTTCAGGCAGGTTATATGGGCAGCATTGCAAAATGCATATTTACAATAATTGTTTCAAATGTATCTGATGGTTTTGAATCTTTTTGTTTTCCTACAAGCAAAAAGAGTGACAAAAAAGTGTTTACTTGTTGATAGAAAGAAGTTAAGTAGTTGTTGCTTCTCAGTTCTAGTCGAGAAGGACAGGTCAAGACCCATTCTCCACTCCCTATAAGCTGAAGCTGAGAAGTCCATCTCAGAAGTGTTACAATTTAAACGGGAAGATGATCAAGCACCACAGTATTGCACAATGTAGCAGGAGATACAGTGATCCTTCTGGTCTTACAGTCTGTGAATCCTTTATTGATTACAGAATTTGCTCTTCTTATTCCACAGGTTGTATGTGTATATATCATACTACATATATGTGTGTGTGCATAGACTGTGCCTATTCCTAATTACTAGCATTGTTTTGCATGTCAAAAAGAAAAACCCAGGAATGCTGGTGTCATGAATGTACAGGGCTGTCTAGTATGTATATAATAACATGGACTATGATGAAGTCAACATGTTTTGTCTTTTCATTTATTAACTTGCTATTCAAGCATTTAGTTACTGCAGAAACTATTACCTTTATAAAGAAAAAAATGAGGAAGAAATGGATCTCAAACTCTAAATTAGTATGCATTAATCATCGTTACTAGTAGCAGGTATATACGAATAGTCATACATAGCCAGATGTGAGCTTGCTTTGATTACTTTCCAAGCCACTCTGGAACTGTAACGTGGGGCTCAACATAAACTGATTGACCCTGCGGAGAGCTTTGGTATATTAGCTCAGGAACTGATGCAGTTACACAGCTCCTGATCAGCTCCAAATAGGGGCAGAATAAGTGTGCATATGCTTTAAATGCAGGAGCAAGGAGTCTGATCTGCCTACAAAGTATTATATAGGCACATCTACATATAAGTTGTTTTGCCTGCTGTCCCCCACATTTTTGAAGGAAAGGTGTGTGTATATTGAGTACCATTGCTGTGAGACTGACATTCAGGGAAATCATAGAATCATATAATCATAGAGTGGTTTGGGTTGGAAAGCACCTTAATATCATCTTATTCCAACCCCTTCCTTGGGCAACCTGTTCCAGTGCCTCACCACCCTTACAGTAAAGAACTTCCTCCTTATATGTGACCTGATCTAAAGTAATTTTATTAATTTTTTTTTTTTTTTTTTGCAAAGAAGTTTAAGGAAAAGGAAGTTAAAACAGGGTATTTGCATAATCAATGATTACTAATAGTAGTAATGCTAATTGGCAGTTACTAATGATACATGCTTGTAATTTATAATATAATTACCAATTGTCTTTCTATGAAAGAACAATGTTATGCATTCTGCCAAATTGAAAGCACAATTTTTTGCTTTACTAAAGACAAGCTGCACATTTTTTTTCCCTGTAGTACAAGTTGTATCCACGCAACACAAGTATAACCCAATTTGTAGGCATAAAAGTGGGCTTAAAAAAGGAAAGTTTTTTTCAAATTTAAATTGATTTAGTTGCCAAATAATGTCTGGAGAAATAAAGCATGAGCTCTAAAACAACATGCTTATGAAATACTGTGCTTTTAGTCAACTTGCCACTTATGCCAGTAGTGTCAAAACCAACTCCAGTAGTGTCTTACACACATGAGATTCTTTTTTTTTGATTCCTATAATTATGAAAAAAAAAAACAAACCCAACAGTCAAGTCTGTGCCCAGCTTATCAGGTGGTGAGTTATGTTGTCCTTTCACTCACTGATAGCTTGTCACAGGAAATTCCAGTGTAAAATACAGCAGGAAATAAATCTGGAGGTGGGAACTGCCCAGCTAAATCCCATTTTCAAACTAAGATTCTCTCTATTTCAGATTCAAAAATGTATATATATAAAGCAGTGTTTCCCTTGTCTGTTTTTACCTTAACAGTGTGATAAATTCCAGCTTCATGATGGATGTGATAAAAATTGCAGCACAAATTTAACAAACCTTTGCCTTTGTAAAGAATATTTGTTGTCATTCCTTATTGATCATTACATGGCAGAAATAATAGTGCAAGTGTATTTTTTTTTTGTTGGTTTTACGTGGTTTGTCATGAACTACATTGCAGTTTCTTATTGCAGCATGAAACATATAAAGTTGTTCTTATTAGTCCATAATAGCAATATGCTATTGCTACTACAGTGTTAATGATCCTTTTTTTAGCTGTCATTAATAAATGAGCTACTTATTAAATGTGGTTTTCTATTATAAACATGTTTACTTATGTAGATTATTCATCTATACCCTGTAGATTCCCTTTCTGTATTAAAATAATTAAATAGGTTCTTACTTCTGCTCTTGGTCATATCCTCATACCCTTGTAGGAAGGACTATCCTTTGCGTAGTGCTAACAAATGGCCTTTAAAGTCAATAGAAGATAGAATTGCTGAATAAATTGATGGCACTTGGTGGAAGTTGGTATGAAAAGCTCACATATGGTGGATCATGTGTTTGCATGATTCTTGTCAGTGATATTTCCAACCTTCAAAAAAACATAACAGATGTAAACATGTAAGACAGTGAAAAGTTCTAATTTCAACAATGAGAACTGAGGTTTTTAATTCTTTCTCTGTGTCACACCTATACTCCATAAGCAATTCTACTTTAGGGTAATACGAGTCATTTACCAAATTCATGGGGACTCTGGATTAGGACTTTTGAGTATAAAGGTAGCAAAAACATGCTTGAGATTACTTTTAATCTTTTGTTTCTCAAATTAATTTTATTTTTATTTTCTTTAGTTACTGTAGAACTCAAAATTTTAACACCTGTACCAGTTAGTCATTATCTCATGTCTGTCAGTTCATAGATTTAAATATTTAAAATTAAAATTCTATTCAATGTTAAGGTATTTTTTAATTACATTTTTCCTATCAACGGAAATGGCAATTCATAAACATTACACTGATTATGTATGTCCCCTTTGTACACTACTGTAAATCAGGAGTTAATTCTATTGAAGTTACTGCACTTATATCAGGTGTAAATGTCCTAAGTGAGGAAGACAAAACCCTACAAAATCCTTCCTGAAGCAGGTTAATGAATATTCAGAAACCACAACTGATTAATATGCCTCTAACCTAATGTGCTGTCCTGTAAGAACTTGAAAACAATTGGTCTGAAATGACACTGTTTGACACCCACTCTTGTCCCTGGACACCTGGCAGTTTTATTCTTAAAAAGGTGAAGACTCAGTAGATAAAGCTCTGGCCTTTGATCTTCAGATCCACAGTTTAAGAGACAAGGCTGCAAGTTTGATCATTTGAGCTCAGTCCCGAGTGAACAGTCCACATCACAAAATGATTATACGTAATTTGTTACTGCTGGCAGTGTCTGTTCAGGAAAACCCAAGGACTGAGCTAGCATGAAGAATGAATTAGCTATTACCTTTTACATTTTATTTCCTCCCTCTTTACTATTGCAATTTTGATATCCTGACTCTAAAACATTCCAGGAATTAAATTATTTTTCATTATAGCTACTGATACTTCCTGAAGATGGGGTAAAATGGTTGATTCTTGATTTTTTTTTAATGTGGGTGTCCCAGTCACTGAACTTCCCCACCTATCCGTGGGTGTTTTATATCCACTCATCACTTCTCTGCCAAGAAGTCTGATATTTCTGACGTCTTTCCAAAGCCTGTACCATAAAAAATATCCCATTTAAATTAAAGAGGAGAGAGTGAGCTTTCCTAGCTCTAAGACAGGCTTGCAGCTACATTTAAATAACATTAGTATATAATTCGCTTCATGCCACAGTGTTCTGTTTTTATAAAACATGATTTCCAAAGGATTCTCAATTTACATTAAATCCTTCTTACTTGTGACATGTATGTTTGATCAGCTAGCTTTTTCATGTATTCACTTCCGCCTTGGAAGCCAGATGTATCAGTCCATTTAGGGTATTCACCGCGTGAAAATCATTCAACTCTTGTGACTCGTGGGGCGCTATACACACCATCTCAGTTCACTTGAAAGGAATCTGAGTTCACGTCACTTAATGTTTCTGTCATGAAGAAGGACAAAGCAAGATAAGCTGCAAGCAGCCAGTAACTGTTTGTGATTCTGGAAGACATTATACCTGAACAAAGAAAAATGTTTATGCCTGGAACTAATATTCCACTAAGTCTGAATTCCAGAAATGACATTTAAGTGATTTACACGCATGATCAAGAATTGTCATTTC
Source organism: Forpus xanthops (assembly GCA_032466535.1). Taxonomy (NCBI): domain Eukaryota; kingdom Metazoa; phylum Chordata; class Aves; order Psittaciformes; family Psittacidae; genus Forpus; species Forpus xanthops. The sequence goes on along the minus strand of JASSUY010016725.1, from coordinate 24,166 downwards.
TCTTGGAATTTGAGTCTAGTTCTTGCCCTTCAGGATTGCGCATCCTGGGGACACTCAGGACAGTAATTCTGCTATTCAGCACAGTATCGTGTTGGTGTGAAAAAGAAGTCAACTGCTGGAAGCCACCATATACCTGTGTGCATTCTGCCAAAACAGTTAAGGCAAAGTGTGCAACTTCTGTTTTGCTCATATCCTTTTCAATAAGCCTTTCTTTTTCTCTAAGAGGGGTGGTTGTCTCCCTAGAAAGGGCACTTACAATCAAAGCCAAAACTAGTGTGGCAAGTATGGTAATTTTCATGCCCAGAAAGGAGTAACGCCATAGATTACGGAGTAATGGGAAGAGGCTGGGGAAGTGCTATTTGCTGATATTATAATCTACCTCCTGTAAGAAGTAGATGGCTATGCACAATTTAAGGTGTATTTCTTCCTGGTGTCAGTGAGCAATTCTTCTTTCCCATTCACTCTTGTCTTAAGTCTCATTATAGCTCAAGTAGTAAATGAAAGTGCTTCCAACAGAAATCAGTAATTTCTTTCTTTGCCATGCTTCACAGAAAACAAGATACTTGCATTCTATTTTTAAAGGTAGTGAGTGAAAGAACTTAAAAATTGAATAATTTTAAGCATGTTCTGTGACAGTATTGCAAACTCTATTTTTCCTAAAGGCTGCTTATTATAAAATCATTTCAGTTCATTTGAAAACTGGATAACTGTGCAAAGAAATGAGAGTTTACACTGAAAAAATCACCCATCATTAGAAAGAGCTTAACAGCAATAGGATGTAAAGTTTGAGTGCTGTTTTGTAATTCATCCTATGCAAGCTCAGTTTTCAAAGGCATATCCGTGTAGACATGGCAATATTTCTCAGAGCTGCTTCTAAACAGCTTGTTACTAGCCATGTCACTCATACTAAGCATGTTATTATAGCACAGTGGCATCTCTGCATCTACCATGTATTGCAACATTTAGCATCTCTGCATCTAGCATTAGTCATTTAAAAATCCGCTAGCTAGAGGGTCCCTGTACTTAAACTGTCTTTTTTCAACACCTGAATTGTATAATCTCTGTTTGTGTAGATTTTTTTTCTAGACAACAAACTTCTTGTTCAACTCCTGTGGGCAGGATTAATGGCAGAGTTTAAAGGACAAGCTGTGTGATCTATCAAAAGTGTACATGCTGAGATCTTAGAAAAACATGACCACATATTGTGTATTACTGTCAATTGGGGTGGCAAAGGGGTTGGATTGCTGCAGAGTCAGAAAACTGGTAAGACTGGGTTTCATATTGAATGCTGGCTTTGTGTATGATGTGGCACACACATTTAAGAAAGAATCTGTATTGCAAGGAAATTACAATGTAGTGCAAATATCAGCTAAACAGCTCACACACAGAGCCACATTCACACACATTTGCACAGAATAGACCACCACTGGCATTCCTGACATTGTTACTGGGATAAATGGGGTTGATGTGTAGCAGTCTATATGGCGTTTTTGTAAGTGTGATGTGATGTAGGGTCTCGCAGGTAATTTTGAAACTCTTATATCAGAAGTACATGCTAAATAAGAAATAAGTGCATAAGAAGGGAGAGGTTAGGAATGGCTTGGGAGAAGTCATGAAGATAAAATACAATACATTTCTCAACAGCAAACCTTTCTGTTGATTAAGAAGTGGTGCTGATGGTATCCTCGCTTTAATGAGACTTCAAGATGAGTGATGTACACACCAATTCTTTTGTTTTTCAGCTCCTAGGCAAGTAAAGAGTATGATGGTAAAGTTCTTTCATTAACTTGCACAGTTTACTCAATATTCAGTGCTTTTGTTTGGTATCTAATAGGTACTGTTAATTTGGGAATTGTGTCTGTCTTTCAATGGACATGATGAAAACAGTGTATCTTCCCCTATTGTTTTCCTTGCTTCTAGTTTTTCAACAATCTTTCAATAAAATCTTAATATTTTCTTTTTTTTTTCTTAGTACATCACTGTTTTCTACTAATTTCTGACTATCTGTACAAATCTGACTAACATGGTTCTGCTCCCTCTTCTTTATACTTTCCTGCATACAATACTATGACCGTTCATTAAACCTTCACCTCATTGTATATTGGTCTCATTGAAGACTACTTTGTTAAATACACTGCCACTTTTTGACTATTTAGTTATTGTCTAATCCTATAGGTTTACTACAGCAAATTGTTTAATAAATCTGTCAGAATATAGGTTTGTGAAAAAAGATTCACAGGCAACACAATGCAACAGATGCAAGAAACAATGAAAAGCAATGAAATATTACATTGCTTAGGCACATGTATATATTTTTGTAGATGTGAATGAGTTCCCTATTTAGCAATTATTCAATTAACAAAGGAAATTTCTGTATGATTTCAATCACTATATCTTAAGAAGGGCTTCTCCTGTCTTCTGATATATTGTTGTAGGCAACTTCTGGTGTACTAAATGATATAATTACAGATTTTTCTCAATCTAGTGAGAAAAGGAGTGAATCTTGAGTTGCCTTTTTTTTTACAAAGCTAATCTTTTCCATTATGAAAACAACAGTAGATGGAAGTTTTAATTGTAAATGATATCACACATTTAAAGGCTGTAAAATCTTCTGACAAGCATAAGTAATTTTAGCCTCAACACAATCCTGTGAAGTAAGAAAATTCTGTGTATTCATATGTGCTTATTGAAACATGGAAGAATACAAGCACCTTCACAGTTTATACTGCATACTAAGATCTTTTATTCCTATTTCTGCAGGATGCTTGTAGAAACAGGTTGGTTTTCTGAGATTCCTAGAATTTGTTTATAATTCCATAAGCAACCCCAGCACTTTTTGAAGAAAGAATTGTAACTGTAATGGAATTTCTTGTTCCTATTTTTAAGATAAAGTCATTCAGCAAGTTGAACTGTATTTTTGTGCTTGTTTCAAAATCACTTCGAAGTCAAATGAGAAGTCAGCAAAAGAATTTGGAATGGTTTATCTCTGTTTTGTGTCTTCATCATAATATTCTTTCCCATGCCATCACTCCCTCATTCGAGTTATTATCCCTGATCTAGTCAAGTCATCAAGAGCCTAAGTAAGAATTAGATTTGACAGAGTAAGCCTTAGTCAGATTGAGAATCAATGAAAGGTGGATACATTTGGGCGATGCCTCTGCATACGCTGGGCTGCTGTGTTTTGAGTGTTGTGCCACAGCACTCCGTGCGTTAAACCAAGAATTTGTTTCTTTTTTGTCTCTTTGCTAAAATACCAAAGCAGGTGCTACCTGTTTGGAGACTCAATTACAGTTTGGTTTCCTGCAATTGAACTTAGTGTTGTGCAGGTTTAGAGGTTGATTTTATGGTCTGTGTTCAGGATACTAGACTTCAGTGTTTCCTTAACATCTCATTGTATAGTGCATAAAATTGCAGCTGGGTTTGCTTATAAAAGTACATTTAAAAAGTGACTACACTATTATTTTGATATCAAGCAAACATTTCATAGATGAAAAGGACTGAACCAAGCTTTACAATCTGAAGGCAAAATAACAATAATTAATGCTCCTATTACTTTGTTGAATCAGAATATATATTAAGAAGAAGACAGGTAATTAATCCCACTTGAAAGAATATGCACTACTCATCACTCATTTATGAATTCTTCACTCTCTGCATAAAAGCAATATCTCAAACAAAGCTAAAATATCTTAGGTACAATGATTGGCTAGGCCATTCAATTCTTTTTTAGATGAAAGTCCTGAGTGTATATTTTTATAAGGATTACAGGATCAGGTGTGGGCTCAGTGCGAACTGAACCTACATTTATAAAGCTTGGTGACATTTTTCCTCTTGTCAGACATGGTAAGGAAATTTTACTGCAAACTGGAATGTTAAACCACATTATTGTATTTTCGCCAATATTTGAATAAAGTTTACACTATTTTTCTTAATCACTAATATAAAAATGTATTTATAGTAGTTTAAAAATCACAGATTGTTCCTGGTAGAATACATTGTAATGTGGTTTAAACGTTTTGGTGTTTCAAATTTGAGTTAATGGACATAGTTTTATTATACTTGTTGCTAGAACAGTATTTACAGAATTTTTATAGATGGCTCTTTCCCCAGTAACTTTCATGTTAAAGATATTTTCCTTTTATTTTCACTACAAATGGAGTAGTCTGAGAGCCTGTAGTAAACTAGGTATTTAGAAGTTTTAGATTCCTTCTCTTTTACAGACATGGTTGCAGCATCACATAAACAGATGTGTTTTGTTGGGTTTTTTTTCTTGTGAGTCATTAATGTTTTAAGGTATTTCTTTTTAGCTCCTAGACAAACTGTGTCTGAGGATTAACAAGGTTGTTCACTGGAATTCATGTGGAAGCATAATGGCAGAGGCTGAGGAATGATCATGTTTCCTTTTAGCTCTCAGCAAGAGTAACTGAATGTTGAATATCTTACTAAACACTGGACTGTGACAGTGTGTTAACACTCTGACTATCTCCTAACAGCAGGGCAATTATTTGCTGAGTGGGAATTTTATAAATCCCTTGGCAGTAGTATGTCCTGATAATTATGATGAAGTGCACTGGTCAGTGTTGATTCAGCAGTCCCATCTCTAGCAAATATTTCATTCACAGCTCTCCTTTCATGCTTTTACTTTTATGTCTTTTAAAGATCTCTTACCTGTCCTCTCAGCTTGCTTAGTTTTTTTTTTTGCAAATTACACTGGAGCAAAAAAGGATTTTCAAGTTAAGTACCTATTTTGCTCAAGTATTTTTCTTCTCATTTAACTCCTCATTGAAAGACCAGAGTGAGAAAGGAGGACTTCATTTAGATTCTTACTGTGAGAACCACTCACAAAAGGCTTCCTACCTCAAAGCTATGTTTTCACAATTAAATGACTATTGAATTAATCATTTATAGTCATGATATATGCTGATTATTTCAATCTTTCAGAGTTGATATGGAAAATAGTTAAAATAGAGCATACCTTTATTATTGTTTAGATAGAGGAGAAACATTTTCAAGGATACGCTTTGCACTGAATGCTTGTGTTTTATCTTCAGCTTAAGTTCTATTTTGCATGTGTGTAATTATTTGCAGTGCAGTAGCTACACTGTATCTATTAGGGACTATTTTGTTTGTAATTATTTATGTAGACTTTAAAAGCTTAGTCAAGAATTAAGAAAGAAGAATAAGAAATAATACCTTCATTGCAGCATCCAAAACTGTTCACATTTTATTGTACTACTTGGGGTCACTGATCTTTCCTGAAGAACTAACCAGCATAAACAACACAGCCTTGTCTTTCCCTTTTTGCCTTCACCTTTTTCTTTCCTTTCTTCCTTCCCTTATTTCCATTTCTCTTGCTACTGCATTCCTTCATAGTTTAGCTTTCAAGGCAAACTCCTTAATAATTTCTTTGTTGTATTCTGGGTAAAAACAGTTAAGTCTTTCTCTCTGCATAGAGATAATAAATAGGAAAAGACAAGAATGGGTATTCTACAGCATAGAGTAAATATAGGATTAGAGCTAGAAGCAATACAGAATGTAAAAATCAAATCTTTGCTAATGTTCGTTAAATTAATATTTGTTTGCTTGTGATTTTTTCTTTCTTTATATGCAACCATTAATTATAAAAATAAGAAAATGATTGGGAGGAAACTAAATGATAGAGTGTTAGAAATGCAAAATGGTTCAAAATATTAATGTAATGCTAAGGATGGCTGGGTAACAAATGGTACATTTGCCAGTATGCTTGACCTGACGCAATTAATATTCCAGGTCATGCTTGGGTTTCCATGATGGAAGGTCTGAGGCAGGGAATTCTAGGAGAAAAATGCATCTATGGTATAACTCATTTCTCTCTCTTTTTTATTTTTTTTTTTTATTTTCCCTGATGAGTCAGAACCATAATTTAAAAAAAAAATAATACCTCTGCTTGCACACCTCATTTGCCATATTCACCACTGGGCTGCCATTCACCAGAAGGGCCTGATGCAAGGAGGTCAGTAAGAAGCTCTTAGCAGAGTCCCCTCCTGAGATTTCTTTGGTCTTATTGAGGTGGAAGTTAGCATGACAGTACTGCAAATAACTCAGTTGTAGGGTTTTTAACAGTTAGTATAGATTTCTCCATAGTGTTTGTCATTTCAGGAAATTGTTCCTGGATGTCATGGTTTAACCTCAGCTGGCAACTAAGCACCACCCAGCTGCTTGCTCATTCCCCCCACAGTGGGATGGGGAAGAGAAAAGGAAGAGTAAAAGTGAGAAAACCCATGGGTTGAGATAAAGACAGCTTAACAGGTAATGCAAAAGCTGAACATACCAGCAAAGAAAAAAAAAGGAATTAATTCACCATTTCCCATGGTCAGGCAGCTGTTTGAGCATACCCAGGAAATCAGGGCTCCATCATGCGTAGCAATTACATGGGAAGACAAACGCCATCGCTGTGAATGTCCACTCTTCCTTTTTGTTCCCCCAGCTTTATATGCTGACCATACCATATGTATGTGATGTCCCATGGGTCAGTTGGGGTCAGCTGTCCTGGCTGTCCCCCCTCCCAACTAGTTGTGCATCCTCAGCCAACTCAGTGGTAGGGTGGTGTGACAGGTAGAAAAGGCCTTGACTGTGTAAACACCACTCAGCAATAAAGAAAACATCCCTGTGTTATCACCACTCTTTCCAGCACAAATCTAATACACAGCTACTATGAAGAAAATTAACTCTAGCCCAGCCAAATCCAGCACACTGGAAGGGAAGTCACAGAAAGCTGGCTTTGGCAGAGTCCCTTCTTAGTTGTAAAGAACATGTGTAAGTGTGTCATTCTCCCTGCAGACAAGATTTACTTTTTGTAATCTATTATAGTATTTTGGAGGGTAACATATTTTCTTACAAAATGAAAGGTGCAGAAAATAGTGGGATTTGTATTTGAAAATACTGGGAATAGTATGATAGTAATATCTCAAGGCAGATACTTTGCTACCATTGAAAAAGCAACATTAACGACAATGGTTTTTAGTTCAGAGAATACTGTGTTAAAGTAGGGAAAAGATGAAGTAACTCTTTTAAGACATTGTACTGGTCTCAAGAAGATAAGCAAATTTATTAAGTACCAAAGGCTTTGATCCTCCAGATTCTTAGATATCTGCAGACTGGCAGGTCTCTGCAGAGGACAGAGTGAATAGGGCATTCATAAGCACATGTGCAAGATATTACAAAAATAAGACTCTGATTTGACAAGATATTTAAAAATGAATGGAAGCAGTTTGCCAGAGATTGGTCTGAACTGGGAAGTAAAACCAAACTCATCCCCTTGTTTTTCTTACCAAACTTTGGCAATTTTAAATCTAGGCCTAAAACCTTACCACAAACCTTGGGGAATTTAGAGTAAATTAGTAATAATTCTATCTGGATACTAACTCTGCTGATTGCTCTGCTATCTGTCTGATTGAATACTTGAACATATGTAATTAAAATGTAAAGTAATTAACAAGGGTTGCTATAAAATTACTATTTAAAAATGTACTTCATAAACAATATTGACCCAGATCTTACAAAAAGTTTCAACTGTACAAGAAGCAACAACTTTCAAGGGGTACAACTGGCATCACTAAAACTCCAAATCCATTTTCATAATTGGTACACTGTCTGTATGTGTTTAAGCTGAGAGTATGGAAAAAAAAGAGTAATAAAAGGTGATTCTTTGTGAAGACACCTTTTCAGCAGTAATTCAACAGGCACTGCTTCAGTGGATTCCACAGCTATTATGGCGAATTTTGTTTTCATTAAAAGAGCTAAAAACCAATTGTATTTACACACCTTGAGATATTCAGTAGTATTTCAGTGTCTGAATCCCGTATGAGCTATAGTTTTGTCTACTGCTGAACATTTAAACAAAAGAAACATCAAGTAAAATATGCATTGTATCTCAATATAGATTGCAAAATACAGTTTCAGAAAGCCACTACACTCATGGAGCCATTTATACTTGCTCTAAATATGACTAACAGAGGCAATGCTGTTTCCTAGAACTCAGCCAGCACATGGCTTTAAAGTTATTCTTACCTGTAATTCTTCAGAAAAAAAATCAGTTAAATTATTTAAGATATTGTGCTTTTCTATCCTGGAGAAACAAAAAACAAACACCAAACCTGTGCTATGTAGACTGAAATAATCTTACGGTTTTGGGGGGGTCAAAATTTCCTTCTCAATTTGTTCTTTGGATTGTACTGTGAGAAAACAGTAGTTCTCCCACTAGCTGGGGACCTCTGAAGACTCATGGCACAGCTAGAACACAGTCTCTACATAAAGTAGGATACAACAGCTGAATATTGACGGTGTAGGAATGGATAGAAAGATGAAGTGCTATGAGCAGGTCAGTGAAATGTGAAAAAGGTAGTCATGAGCAACCACTTTTCTATTTTATTGCCCTTAACAGAGTGAAAGCAAAAATTAATTAATTTAAAAGCAGGCAGATCTGATGACCAGGTCTGATTAGTCCTACCAAGGACTAATGAGTGAAGAGCCATAATGACCATGGCATAGAGATGGTTTGTGTATCTCTAGCATGGAATCTAATTTGTATGGGAGAGCTTTACTGTGGCATTTTATATTTGAGAGAGCATGTGTAACAAGTATATAGTGTAAATGCATTCAGTAATTGTGGAACAGTGCAATAAAGCCTGAGACAACATGGAACTTGTGTTTCTGTAGCACTTAGAGGTGAGTGAGTGCTCACGAGTAAAAATGTACTGGGCTGGTAAGAAAATTGCAATAGGACAATGTATGAAATAGTACAAAATTATAACAACATTATGACAATCTGTAACTTTAGGAGATGTTTATGTAAGAGCCAGACTTATGGAACCAAACTTTGAGGATGCATCTGGATTTAACAAATCATACAGATGGAGCTATAATTTAATATTTACTCCAGGGATTCTGCCTGCTAGCTATTTGAAGCTTGGATCCCTGACATTTTAGTGTGGCATCTGGAAGAGCTAAAGGAACAACCACTGGTTGGTAGGCATACATGCTTCTATCACTTCCCTCTATTCATGTCCTCTTTTCCATTGCACATTTAGACTATTAGTGTAGAGGAATAGTTTATAGGGTTTGCACTAAGAGAGGAACATATAACAGAGGACCAAAACAAAGCGTCATAAGGGCTGGATCAGTTAGGGAGTTCAAGAATATAGCCCATAAAATTTTGAATAGCCCAACAATATTTTGAATAAGCTACCATCTCAGAATACTTTTGTCCCCATTAAACAATATATCAGCCTTATTTAAGTGTTTAGGCAGAAGAAATTGGAACCTCCCTGTAGGATATGTTAATGAAAAATGTATTAGAGCTAACTTTGGAGAGTTCAGTCTTCCCAGCCCCAAGAGATTAATACTTTATGAGGAGGCTGAAGCTCTGTTTAGTTTTCTCATGGGTCCTCTGGAGTTTTCCAAAGGAGAAATGCAAGATTTTAGACATTTAATCTTTTCCTTACCATTCCCCACGTCACAAAACTGATTTCTTTTCCTGCTATTTTTATTCAATAGATCTTAGCAATTAAAGCTATGATAAAATCAAAGGAGTATATATTTTAACTGAACAAATCTACTTTGAAAGTCTTAAGAATATTCTGAGTATATTTATATACTTATATATACTTATAATATCCTTATATATATTTATATATACTTGTAATATCCTTAAATCAACTCAGTGTCTGTACATTAATTTTTGCCAGGTATATTTTAAGTATATGTCATCTGTTTTATAGGAGATTTAGTGGCTTTGTGCAATATGGTGTAAGAATTCTCACATTTAACAGTTCATAATTAATTCAGTACAGTCACATATGTCTATTTGAGACTTGTTTATATACAAATAGAAAATTGCTACATTTATAGGAATTATTTGGGAACAGTCAAATGATTTGGGAACAGTCTGTCACATAATTTTGGCTCGCCAAATAGTCACAGGCTGTTAATGACACAATTTACTAGTTCAGTATTTGAAATGTATGCTTTGTATTAGTAACTATTAAATTAGATCACACTGGTGATGCAACTAATAATGTATCTTAAAAAAATAAGATATCAAATTCAGTGAGAAAGAATCTTTTAGCTTAATTCACAATTCAGAAATTTTTATTCCAAATCCTTGTTTTTTACAAGTTGTACACCATTAAAACCAAATACATTTAAACAGTGAAAGGAATTTTATGTGAGCATTTTGTTGGAAAAAAAGCAATTATTTGCTGTTGATATTCCATAAGTTTTCTTGTATTTGCCCTTAACTGATGACTTGTTTTTACTTTTTAAAAAGTAAAGTCTTGGTCCCCCTTGTGAGTAAGTCATCACAGAATTTAAAAGGACAAGAGTTATGTTCCCCTGCATAAGTTTTATTTTACTCTTTTAAGTATGTGTTTGGAACTAATAAATATATTCTTGTTCCTGTTGCGTATAGGAACTTTAAAGTTCAAAACTACTATAATGGTGTCGTGGTCTGAGGCTTTCAAACCCATGCAGCCGCTCTCTCACTCACTCCCCTCTCTTTCTTCCTCAGTCCCGGGGAAATGGGAAGGAGAATCAAAAGAATGCAACTCCCAGAGGTTGAGATAAGAACAGTTTAGTAACTAA
>JASSUY010016725.1:0-13446 GCA_032466535.1 Forpus xanthops | reverse complement strand
TTCCAAGCCGAAAATCCAAAACACAGTGCTACACCAGCTACTACTTAAAGAAAAATGACTGCTGCTGCTGAACCCATAAGAAATGGTTAAAACTAGATGCAAATTTTTGCACTTTTTTTTTTCTTTTATAATGGAAAACTGGCACATTTGTTTGACTATTGCTGTGGAAGGTGGAAGACTGAGTGTGACAGAAAATAAACATGAGTTTGAAACAGAGAAAGCTCTTTCTTCCAGAAAATGAAAGTTACCCCCATTTGAAGGACTGAAACCCAGATTATGTTACATTATCCTTTTTAACCTCTTTTGTAATGCAGAGACTCTACAAATCCATCCCAAATCAGTAGTTGTCAAAAAGACTGTTTAAAACTGTTTATTATATAGAGGGTTTTTTTTTAATTGGTTTGACTTATAGAATAAATGCAAGAGTGAGTTCTAAGTTAGTTGAAGTCAAAGATATCCTCATTTTCTGCTCAGATTCCAGGCATCTACAATTCACCTTTCAGAAAATCCCCAGATCCAATGGAGCTGCTGCTACGGAAGTCAAAGCCATTGAGCCACAGACAGCAGCAAACAAAGAGTCCTTTTACCTCTGAGCTCTATGACTGGCCAACTTGTAAAAGGCCTCCGACTTTCTCCACAGGACAGCCCTTGCCAGCTATCAGCAAACAGAAACCCCAGGTAATATTTTTCAGTATCTCTGAGGCAGTTTTTGTTGATACCTTTTATCATAGATAATCATAGAATATCTCAGATCATCGAGTCCAACAACCCCTTTTCTGGATTTATTTTATTTTTTTTTTTACATAGAACTAGTGCTTACATTTGGGATATGAAGTCATTGAAACAGATTTGTCTTCAAGGAAAAAAAAAAAACAACCTAGGTGTTATGTAAAAACAGGAGTACATGATTCTTAATACTTTTGTCCTTTGGGGAAAAAAATGTCATTTCTGATATTTCAAAGGGAAGACCTGATATTATTGCATACCAATATTATGATTCATTAGAGGTAGGAGTCTAAATTTCCAATTTTAAATCAATAAAAATAGGATAAATGAAAAATAATAAGATAAATTAACCAGTTATTATGACTTTTTCCTCATTTTGCAGTTGTTTTCCATATGAAGACCAAGAGACATCCTTCCCATCTCTTAATTTCTGCTCCTTTGTGTCCACTAGTTGTGTGTCAGCTTTAATTACATACATTTCTACATTTTAGTCTGCAACAGAGCAAAGTTGCCCAGCTCCCACTCTTAGCTGTCATGGTCTCAATTTTTATTTCAGCTCCTGTCAACAATTGTTGCAGATAGCTTTGTTTCTCTTCTGTAATGTAAGGGAGATCTCTGAGATAATGCATCAGCATGAACATCCCCCAGGATGACAAAACAGCTTTTGCCACCTGATTATCAAAACCTGCTGGAAATATGCCAAATATTCTCAGCAGACAGACTTTTAAAACCTTTATGTTCCTCACTTGATGAAAATACGATGACATACAGCTTTTGCCAGTAAATGGCTGATGAAGTTACTTTTGGGATGGAAGTATTCTCTTTCCCTCTATTCTGAAGAATTTCTCGGTTTGTCCAATCTACTGAAATTTCTACTTACCACACACATACAATTTTAGTGCCTGTTTGACTTTGAATGACACCGTCTTCAGAACCTCTGTTTTGCTTAGAAAGACAACACTTCTAAATGTGTCCTTCTCAGTAACTTTCACTGAAGATCCACTCTGCTTATGACATTAAGGATCAGTTCTCTGTCTTTGTTCTTCCCTCTTATATTCTCTGTACCTTGACTGCATGAACTTCCTTATTGAATGAATTGAGCTCACAGTAGAATTGAGACAAAGTGTGAGACCACAAACAGTTTAGGTGATCAGAGAGTCTGGGATTGAGATAAATATGATGTTATACCTTTACCTTCTGGGACCAAAGGGGCTATGACAGTCCTTCAGCAGGATGCAACAGAATGCCCTGTCTCTCAGTATAGAGGGCAAGATTTTGCCTAGTGGACATAGTGAAGGAATCATGCTTTTAAATAAAAAGGGAACTCAAGGTTTTCCCTTGTAAAACTGTATATAAAGTATCTTACAAGCTTCTGCTTGGGTTTGGAATATTTTACATACCTTTCTAAGTTCAGACACACACACAGCAGTCGTGCACAGATAGCCTTTTAGAACAAACCAGAAGAGTTCTGTTTATTTTCTGCACCTCAAAGAGGGAATTTACTATATAATACTTTAATCCTTTCCGCACCCTGGGATGTACACTGTGGGGTAAATTTTCAAAGCACAGAGTGTGGATTTAGCTGCGCAACTCTTATTGATGTTAATGGGAGTCACACGGCTAAATCCCTACACAATACTTGGACAATTTAGGGTTGTGTGTCTAGGAAAGGACACTGGTTTGAGCTGATGAAACAGCTGGAAATAAAAACCCATCAGAACACATCATCTTGAAAGTTGTCTGGTGTGACAATAAGAAATTTAATTACTAGATATACTTGTGTCCTAGTTCTCTGTTGTAACACTTTTGCACACCAAGCTGCTTTTTCTAACATCTATCCAGCCCACTGTGACTCACTTGTAATTTTACTGCAGGTATCTAAAATTTATATTGCCTATAGGGTTCAATATTTCCTATGAGAATGTCAATTGTATATCTTTAAAAGAATAAAAATTAACTATTTTTTAGCATTCTCTTTGGGAAATAAGTTTTTAGCATTTTATACATAAGCTCTGTGTGTGTAAGATAGTGTATTTAAAATAAAGTTTAAATATACATCAGATCTATCATTTTTATTACTGAATTATGAGTTAACTAGCATTAGTTTGATGGAAACACAGATAATACTAAAATTAGTCATTTGCTTAATAAAAGGCATTAATAACAGAAAGCACACTGCCATTTTGAGGGGATTTTTTGAGGGCATGCTGGTATGGGACCATGAAAAATGTGTAATTTCTGTGTTTCTATTCTGTTTCTAAATGAATTTATAGTTTCTGTTTCTATGATGAAGTGCTAAAAATGCTGATCTGATAACTTTTATTTGGCAAACCAGTCGGTAGTGAGATTTTTGCTGCTCAGTACAAATCCCAAACATAGGACACAGAGTTGTGTGAGTTGTTTCCAGGGTGAAGACTTAGTTGAGTCCATCCCTTCCTCTCCTAGCCTGACCTCCCCTGGAGGATTTCCATTTTGAAGCAGGATGCCTGAAATGCTTGCATTTGCATAGGCACCATTCTACCACAGATTCCACAAATCTAGTAAAATGGAAATAGATAAGTGGATTTTTTAGAGGTCATCTTAGATATATTACTTAGGTGCCTATTGCTAGGTAAGTTTCCTCAAATACATGATTCAGAGTAATGGAAAAATCCACAGGCAATGTTCAGTATTATCTTAGTATTCTAACATATATATCCCACTTTCATTAGTGATGACACAGACTTGCTTGAGAGACCTTTGCTTAACTGCACTCTTTTCCTCCTCCTCTCTATTAATTTCCTTTGAACTATGGATTGAGAAAGAGTGAAAAAGTTTAGAAATTAAAGGTAGAATAACTCCTTTGCTTAGATACCTGATTTGGCCCTAACTTGGTGGAATATGAGACAATGTTTTACAATGAAGAAGAAATACAATAATAAGAAAGACTATTTTCTAAAAGCAAACATATTTATTATGGCATTTGGTAATAGTACATTTCTTCTTTATTTCCATTACATACCCACTTGGCACAAATATTTTGCAATAAAGAGTATTCATTTTTTGTGTTCAATTTTACACTGTATTTACAACTTGATCATCAGATTATGTATTACTAGAACATTTCTTACTCGTGTTAATGGTTCTAATATTGATTATTCTTTCACAGGAGATAACACTTTTCATTCTATTTTTAAAGACTTCTTGTGGTCATATTAAATTAACATGTATTTTTACTCAGAATAGAAGCAGGAAGATCTCTGCAAGAAGCATAAATATTATGCTTATGTGCTTACTAGGCGTTTTGAAGCGCTCTTCAGACCATGGTGCTGTGCCTTTAAAAAGTAAAGTTCCAATAGAAATCCATTAACTACTTTCAAATATAGCAGCCCTCCTGTCCAGCTGTGAAAAGTACTAGATGATACTTATTTGCCATTTGTGTTATTTACGGTCCATGACTTTTATGGTAACTGGTTCCTATTATTGGTTTCTATTAATGTAAAACATAAGTGAACATAAATGAGGCGTGAATCATTTCTTTTTATTAGCCCCACAGTCTTCACTCAGTGCTTGCAGTAACTCCAGCTGTGACTTGTTAGTGATAACCTATTTAAAGAAGGATATCTTTAAGAATAAAGGGTGCGATTAGGCGTCTTTGTCTGTTCATAGTTTCAGAAGGTTTCACTAGTTCATTGAAGGATCAACACTGATGAAAATAAAGTAAAAATTCATTAGCAACACTTCAAAATTGTCCCTAAACTGTCCTGAGCATAATATAACCCTAATTATACTTCAGGTAAGTTTTTACTGGTTAGTACTAAGAGCAAGACATAGGATATGTCACTTTGACAGCACAGGAAAGGTCTTCTTGCTGCAATTTAACTGTGTTGTTAGATGGTAAATGCTGATATGATCAGTTATTAAACAATATACTCTGTAAAAAAGGAATTATTATAATGAGAGATTTGCAAAAGAATTACAAGCTTGCTTTTTGTTTTTAAAGAATAGTGAAATTAATGTGGAATTTGACTTCAAAAATAGGCTATATGCCTGTTTTATTTAATTCAGTAGTTTGAATTATATTAGAGGAATTATATCTTAAATCATGTATTAAGTTACCTTCCAGATAGCTTTATGGTTCAATTGAAAAGAGCATGTTCTTTAAGGTAAAACATTATTTAGATTCTCAAAAGGAAAAGACTTCAGCTTTCTACTTAAACAGAATCTAGACACAGGTAATTCTTGTGTATCAGATTTCAGTTAACCAGTATTTTTTTTCTAAGGAAAAGCTAAGTTTTCTTAATTAGTTCTAACAATTTATTAGTTTAAAATAATAAATATTTATTCGTAGCTAAATAAAACTGGAGGGTACATTTCTCTTTCAAGCTTTAGAGCATGTTATCAACCTTTGTGTTATCTGTAACTCTCTATCAAAATGAACTGCTTTAATTATTTTGGAGGAAAAGTCTTGCTACACTTCCCAGACATTCTGTGTCCTCTTTCACTCATCAGTGATATGTCATGAATAAAAGAAGCAAAGAAAAGAACTGCAACCCTACAATAAAACACTTACATTATGCTATACCTTTCAGGGGCCTTTCCATGATACTGCTGAGGTATTTTGGCAGCGCCACAAGCCTTTGGAACCAACCTTGCACATGGCAGCATTCATCAATTCACCACTGGACAAGGCCAGAGAGGAAATGAAAAGGGAGGATTGGGGAAACTGTATACATGACAAAGAGTAAGTTCTTTGTTTTTTTCTTATATTGTTATGAGAATGTTTTCTTTATTCTGTTGCTTTCAGAAACCTTTCATGCCTGACAAAATGAAATGTCAAACTTGACAGCTTACTAGCTAACATTCGATGTACATCCTTCTAAATTCTGTGTCCTTAGATTATAAACTGCTCAGGGCAGAGACCCTATCTTGTAATTGTGTGCCATGTGCCATCCGTATCTGAATCTGTAGAAGAACTTGTAGTAGTAATAATATGGGATGCAACAGATAGGTTTCATGGGAAATAAGAAAGCAAACACAAATTCTGTTTTACCACATGCACCTTGACAAGATAAAAATACCTGTTAGTCTTCATATTCAGTGAGTTAATAGATTATGTGAGGGAAAAATGATGCTGCATGCCAAAGAGACTTGCTTTCTCTCCCAGGAGGTTAACAAAGCTCACTTGGAAGGGGCAGGAGCATATGTTGCCATGTTAGAACATATAATCATTTGTAAAACTGTATTTGTGTTTTAAATAATTTGGTTTCCTAAGTCATAACATGTGTAATAGTGTCAGGCTGACCAGTTCTTTACTATACATTCCCAAATAGAGACATAATTCATGCCAAAAGATTTAAGGCTTCTGTCCCAAATGATTTAAGGTTATTGACAAAGTATTTCCAGTTTTTTCCTCGTCATGATGGAGCTCTCTTGTCCACTCCTAATAAAGGCCTGTTAAGTCACTTGCATTGGGGTTGTCATTTACTAGAAAAAACTGATGTTTTGTCATTTTTTCCCTTGAATTCACTGCTCTTGCAATTCTCTGGCACTTTAATACCAGAATTCAGGACAGAAAGGAATCACTTTTCCTCATGAGCAGCTTGTGATCCACTGGTTTACTGGAAGACAATGCTTTACTGTCTTTATCTGTTTCAGACTTCTCCCTCAGCTCTCATGTTGATATGTGTCAAGACTAGGACTTAAGAATGCCAGAATCAATTTCATTTGCATGGTTTGGCTTTTCTAGTTTTATTGATAGATCATTTTCCTGATTTAATATTAACTTTAAATAGAAAGAAAAATAAATCTTAATTTGGCTTCTTTTCCACATTTAGGCAATGTTGTTCTTTATATTTGGCGCAAAACCATGGGATCTAGTGCCTTCTATTCCTTTGGTAACAAAACCGTAACAGACTTAAGCTACAAGTAAAAATGTACTTCTGCTTTCTGCTCCTCTTTGTGTTCTTTATTGACTGATGCATTCAAAGTGAAGATGGATGATATTCTTCATTTAAAGGCATGACTATAATGCCCAGTCTTTATTTGATGAGGTTTATACCAGACACTACTGTGCCAACAGTGTCAGAAAGTCAGATCCTGTAATAAATATTTTGCTGACTCTCTTCAGTGAGTGAATTGTGAAGCTTTGGTCTTGAACAGTTAAAATTTGGAGCCTCCAACTTAGTAATTGACATGGGGTCTTTATTTACCTTATTGGTAAGGAAGCATTTAGAGCCATCCTTAATGCACAGAAGCAGTGCCCTAACACCAGTGATGCTCAGCTTCATGCATGCTAAATGTCTAGCGTATTATACATTTTCAGGCTGTGATCATTCTGTCTGTGGTTCATTTTCAACCAACCATGCAAGGATCACATCTGTAACCTTGAAAAGGTGATGACAGAGTTGCAGGTCATCATCAAGACTTAAGCTCTCTACTAATGCTGCAGCTGCTGTGTGGGATGCTGGTCTCCAGGGAGGACTCCGCAAAGGGTTACTCATATTCTGCAGTAGCTTTTTTTTCCTCACCAGCAGCTATTATAAACTGAAAAAATTCCGTCTCTTTCTATGTAATTGTGTACTTTGGGACTGTATTTCTTCCTGGTAGTGCTTCCTATGCTGATTATTATTCTGTTTTAGAAAATAAGGAGGGAATGAGCAGAAGTATGTGGCATTTGTTGGAAAAGCTCGTGTTTGCATCAGATGAAATCCTGAATACTGTGTGATATATTTTGAGATAGACAAATTGTCAATGCATACCTGCAATTTCCAACAAAATTCAGAATTCCCACTTGCCTCTGATTATCTGGGTCCTTTAAAGCAGAAATGTTTTCTCTAAGTGTTTCAAGCTCTGAGAAAGTTATTGCTTCTGATATAATGCAGGAATAATTGACAAAGCTGTGGGAGAGTTTGTGACAGGCAGAAGCAGTACCAATGAAAGCAAGAGAGAATGTTGTGCTTCCTTAAAGCAACTGCTGGAATTTCCTATAGAGCAACTGGGTAATCTACCCTAATAAGAATGATTCCTTTTTTTTTTCATGTAATTGAAACTCTTACTGTCTTATTGTGCTATTTTTCATACAAATTAAGTGATTTCCCCTCCTCTTGGGTAGGAATGACAATTGGACTCCTTTGGGATAAACTAGTGTCTAGTTTGAGACACCAACTGCTGGATCTAGCAGATTTAGATCACTAAGCGTGAAAATTTCTATATTCAGTTGTATGCAGCTGCACGCTGGACTAAAAAAAGTAAATTATTTTCATTAACTTTGCTAAAATCTGTCTCATGTTTCAAAGTATACCATTAAATATCTTTATAAAGTCATCATACATCAGAAAGAGTTGCAATGTGGTGATAGGATAGGGATAAACCAGCAGTAGGGATAAACCAGCAGTAGGGATAAACCAGCTGAGGCTTCCTGATTTACTGTAGTCTTCTGGTGTGACATCAGACAAGCCATCTCAGCTTCTGGCTATGTCCGTGCTCAGTGTTGCCCTGGAGGTTGCCAAGCCAGTCCTGAACACACGGGTAAGCTTGTGTGCAGCAGAGTGCAATGTTTGTACACCCTGCCTCTCATGTGCTCTGTGAACACTGCAGGAGAATGCTTTCCTTTAGAACCAGGTTAGGGGCTTCTGTGCTATGCAGTGCTGTCCACAAAAGATGCACTTATAGAGAAGTTAGTGATCTAAATAAGCTCTATACTTAGAAAGCATCAGTGTTATGAGCTGCTTGGTATTAATGGCAATAACATTTAAAAATCAGGGCACTTCAATAAGATTTAAGAGTTAAAAAAAATCCTTTAATTTCTACATTTGTAAGATCTTTTCCTGTATATCTGATTTAGCTGTAGTGAAAATGGCTTCTACATTTAAAGTCATACAAATATAGCACATCTGAAAACTTTCTTCATATGCTTTGCAGCTTCAGCAATTTGCATGTTTTCTGGACTGTCATTGTATTGTGATAAACAGGGATTATCATATATTTTCAGATAATGTTTTCTTAACAATTCAACTTCTATTTGTAACTCTTCCATTTATTTTAATTACTAGCACAGTGTGCAACATTTATTAATCAGCAGAGTCTTTTTAAGTTAAAATACTAAATTAGCTAACCCCATTAACACAGAATACTCCAAACAAGCAGTAATAGGAGAGGTAGTTACTGTGCAAATTGTATTATACATGCGGGTGCTCTAGGGCACAGTTAAGCATGATTACCCTCTTTTGATCCAGTATTCCTCTGCTTCTTCCAGCTAATTTCCACTGGAAATTTACAAAGTAGTGCCTTCATTTTCCCATCTTAATTTTTCTAATGAAGTTCTGGTACTTTATAACACTGGGGATGCAGATAATAAGTCTGCGCATAATTAAGAAGTTCCAGAATTTACTACAGAAGAGATGTTTTGTTTCCTGCAGGAACTAGCCTATGTTTTTCTTTGTTACTTTACATTATTGCAGGCAGGAGTTAAACAAAAAAGTCAGAGGATGCTTAGATTTACTGATGTTAGGATAAAAGCGATTGATAGTTGATTAAAAAGTATGCAGTTAGTATATTGCTGTGGACAATATGTTTGATAGTGCACCCAAAATAAGTTTCTTATGGCAAGACACTGCACTAAAGGTAACCTGACTAGATATGTTAAACAAAATATTCTGTCCTTATTTTTGTGAATAGCATTTTGATTTTAATATGCACTTATTATGAACTCAATAATGGCTGTGCTGCCGCAGTTGTTTTGTTATGGAAAACCATTGTATTTCTTCCTTTGTTCCCTGAGTGATAAGATAGACATTGTTGGATTTGATGATGAAATTACTTCAGGTATAACACAAATTTGAAAGCTTAAAATTAATTTCATGTTTTATTTAAAGAAAATAAATTATGAAAGAGTGACAGCTTTCTGATAGAGAAGCATAGTTTGTTTGAAGCTAATTGTTCATGGTCTTCTTCAAAGTGAGGTAAAACTTTTATTTTAATTAGATCAACACAACAAGGAATTGAATTGCTGCTGTATGGAACCACAATTTGACATCACCATTGTGCATCTAAAGTTAAGATTTTGGTAGCATTTTTTCTACTAAATTACAAAACTGTACAGTGCATATAAGTATGGAAGTTTGAAAAAACACATAAGCACAATACTCCTTATAGTTCAGTGGTTTTAATATTTCTTATTGTGTCCTGGTAGTGCAGCATGTATGGCAGTCTGTCAGAAGATCTACTGCCAGTTCTTTCTCAGAAGCCTGGGTAAAGTCTGAAGCATTTCTGGTATCAGGATTACCTGTTTGGCCTGCTAAACTGCCTTGATTTTGACTCTTAGACAGGTCCAGAAAACATGCTGAAGGTCCACTCTGTTTTTTTGGCCGGTATTTAAATTCAAGGACAGGTTAATGCCTCTGACCTGTGTCCTGTTGGTATCATACAGCATTGGGGTGGTGCCACCCAGCAGTAAATGGTGGACCTGACAAATCTTCCTTCCTGTTTGAGCTGCTGCTGTCTTGTCTCACATAGTCAAAGGTAGAGCCCAGTACCTACTGCTGCTTCTCTCATCTTGGTCAGTCCAATTAGGAATTCTACAGTGTCTGAAATGCTTCTTGCATCTCCTGTCACAAGAGTGAGAGACAGCAAAAGAGACATAATGGAGAGGAGAAATGGCAGGTGAGGCATGCAAGAGGAAAGATCATGAGGGGGTAAAAATGTAGGGAAAAGAAGGATTAGAAAGGTGAAATTAATCATAATGAATAGTAGCAGGGAGGTGCAAAGTAGGATGAGTGAAGGGGGAGATATTTGTTAGCAACAAATATCTAGAGTGTCTTTCAAAACTCAAATACACACCAGTAGCAACTGTCAGCTCCAGGACTGGCTACTAAGTCAAGGCTTCTAGATCTTCTTATGCTTATTAGGTTCAACGTAGTGTGGTCTTGGCAACCATGCAGCTGGCCCTCATTACCAGTAACTCTGCCAGCTTTGGTCTGGTGCTCCCTCAGGTTATCTATGTGCAATACTGCTGTTTGTAGAACCCGAGGCAGTTTCCAATTTTTAGTTCCAGCTCTTTCCCCCTGTCTTGAGTGTATTCTTTGGCATATCTCCTGCTCAGGCTTTTGTCGTGGGTGAAATGAAGGAATTTTTCAATTCCAAATTTATTTCTTGTTCAGCTCCCATTAAATCATCAACTTTTGGAAAGACTCAGCTTATGCTATGTTTTATGGCATAATATAACACCAGTATGGAATTTAATTCTTCTTTGATCCTCCTACTACTATCTCTGTCATATTTACTGAAAACCTTTCAGGATTTCTGAATTTACATTTAAATCACAAGGAAAGGCTGAAGCACAGATGTAAGAATCCTGAGAGGGAGCTTTTTGAGGAAAAAATTATTGAGGTCTAAATTTGTGCGCACCATACAATTGTCTGGATTTAATTTTCTTCTCATTCCATCACTCTCTTCTGTCACATTCAGAGCATGTAATGTCATTAATTTGGGGAAAAGCTGTGTCAGGTGTAGAGCTACACAACACAATACCATTACTGAAGTGTTTTGCAGTGCTATTGCTTTTTACTATTATTATTGGTTGTGGGGGTATAATGACTTTCGTAGGACTCCCATTAATTTGGTTACCCTACTTAACACAAAAATTTGTTTTAATGTTCTTTTTAATTACTTACTCATGTAGAGTAATGAGAATTCTTAGTTGCTTTAGACAGACAGTGAATTTGCAAGCTTGTGATCCTTCCTTGTCGTTAGTTTGCTAGCACTAGAGTGATCTGCCCACCTGGCTCTGACAGCAGAATTATAGAAAGGATTAAAGAAAGTAAGTTTCTACTTCAGGCTACTTTATACCATTATACCCTATTATATTTTTAGTTATTTCAATTTTAATATTTTTTTTTATTGTTCAATATTCTTAATCAGAAATTCATAGTTGATTTGATTTTTCTTTTACTCAGCCATAGACATACATTCCAGGGTGTATGGCACGTGCTCCACTTAATGATCTTAGAGGAGATAATGCAGAAGATCACATTTATGGCTAAACTACACATAGAACATGCTGTTAGTTGTGTCTTAAAGTGCTGCAGTATATGTATACTTTTGTTTGCAATCGTGGTAGAATGTGGATTGCTGTCACCATTCTTTTGCCGCAGACAGATCCACTGATCCACAGTAAAATCAAAACCTCTATGTAAGAAATTTTATAAGGAGAACTATAATAATTTACTTTTTCTTTTACTTTTATAATTTTTCTTTTTTTTTTGCTATTTTGTGTATAAATTTTACGGATATAGCATTAATGTTAAATTATGAGTACAGTGGCTCAGCTACATTCTGTGCGTACATGGCAAATCCCTAAATGGCTAGCCTTGTCTTCTCAGCTATCCAATCCCCTGAGAAAGCCAATTTTCTTTCATGTCTGAACAAAAGAAAAATGTACTATTAAAATGCAATTCAGAAGTGATAAAAACTGCAAGTGGAGCAGCCGCCTTACATCACCTTCTATATATTCTCTGGGACACTGGGGCCACATTAATTTTTGTGTATATGTGATGACCATCCCACGTGCAAATTAGCATTACAAGTAGCATAATCTGTCTTATGTGAGAGTGTGCTTTCCCTTGAGTATACACATGCTACTCTAGCTTTGTATAATTTAAAAGCCTGCTAACTCAGTGTTTTTCTTTCACTAACTTTACATGCCATTTGTTTGCAGTACGTCGTGGATTAAATTGATATAGCTGGCAAGATTCTAAACCTGTTTCTTTTTACGAAGTGGAAAGAAAGAAATGTAATTTAAGCAAACAAACACTTAAAAAAAACAACAGTTGCTGATGAATCAGTTAGTCCAAATACTTTTCTGAGTCTGTATCAGCTGAGAGACAAAGAAATGTATTTTAATTCCTATTTTATCAAAAACTTATTTGACTGTATAACTCTCATAGGGATTCTGGATTCTGAAAAGCTTTCAACTAGGCAAAGGTTTTGCTTAACTATACCTGTTGTCATGGCAGTTAAAGTGATGTGTTAAACTTCTGGAGCATATACTTGTAATTTTATTGTGTATTTTTTCCTGCAATTGTAGAATAAAAATGCATGCTGCTTTTTCAGAATACCTGCAATTGTAGCTTAATTCACAAGATTTTACTTTATATTAAAATGTGCTTTTTTGCTTTTGTTTTGTCTCTTTCAAACTGAAATAAGTGGAACTAAGACGTCTAGTCTGAAAGGAACAGAGGCAACCGTCTGTCAGCCAGACCCCTTGAGGGAGGTGTGTTGCCTACCAGGGACTCAGATTAGGGATGTTACAGAGAACCTGCCTACTCTAGTCCATCCCACTGACTATTACCCACTTCTAATGATCCATGTGGGTGCTAAGGATATAGATAGCAGTAGCCTGGAGAACATAAAGAGGGACTACAGAGCTCTGGGAGAGGTGGTTAGGGGCTCTGGAGCACAGATTGTCTTTTCATCTGTTCTCGAGGATACAGGGCAGGACCTTAAAAAGGCTAGCAGGATTGATCAGGTTAATAAATGGTTAGAAGGGTGGTGCTGTACTCAGGGGTTTGGATACCTAGAACACAGGACTCAATTTATTTGGACAGGTCTACCGGAGGGTGGTGGAGCTGGTCTGGCAAAGAAAGGGAAGAATAGATTTGATGGGGGACTTGCCAGACTGGTTAAGGATGCTTTAAACTGGATGTGTTGGGGTAGGGGGGCATCGTTCCATCCCAACACACC
>JASSUY010016724.1:0-43232 GCA_032466535.1 Forpus xanthops | reverse complement strand
CCTGTCCAACCTGGCCTTGAACACTGCCAGGGATGGGGCAGCCACAGCTTCTCTGGGCACCCTGTGCCAGGGCCTCACCAACTCACTGTCTCAATGTCAAAATTACATTAGGATTGCCTTTGATGGTTTTCTGTCCTTAGGATGTAGATTGGTAAGGATTTGGTAGAAAACAGCAAAGCTTTCTGTGTATTGTTCCCATTATTATTTTTATGCTATTGTCTAAAATGTTAATGTTTTAGGGGAGTGGTTTGTTACATAGGATTCACCCTGTGAATGGGGATGCCCTTAATTTCATTCTGGAATTAATGAGCTGGAGTGGATTCCCTCCATCTGTGGAGTGAAACCTTTCAGACCACAAAGAGACCATTGCCCGTATTGCCAGCAGCCCCTTTGGTAACCAGTGCAATTAGCAAAAACCCCTCTGCATACACCAGTTTCCAGAATTAGGGTGCAAATAGCTCTTTGTGCTAATGCGTAATAACAACAGAAAGTTAAATAGTTGATAGTAATTTCATGTCCAGAACTTGGGCAGCAGAAACAGCAGTTACCTTTGTAGAAAACCACATATACTTGAATGCATTTCACTGAGGCAGTGAATGTAAATTAGCACTGCAGCTTCCTGACATGATTTGTTCAGCCTCTTGGAAAATTTAAGAGGAGATAATTAATATTGTTTGATTACATTTTATAGACCATATCCCACTGAATTTGTTTCTTAGTTTTGGAACTTGATTTGTATTTATAACATAGCATCTATCCTGCTACCTTAACGCTTGGTAATTAAAATACAAGCTTCATAAATGATAATAATAAATATTTACAGCTTACTGTCAATCCTATAGTCAAACTGAGGCCAGCCAAAAAGTTCAATACCTGTTTGTCTGCAAATGCCACCCTCCAGAAAAGCAGATTTAGCATAGACTTTGCCATATGACGTACGTATTGTTATTGAGAAGTTGTGCTCCAGTGCCTTTGGCTCTGACTCATTTCGAACAGAATTCTTCCTTGAAAGGTACTAAAATTCTGTTAAATGTTACCAAAGAAGAGGTTCTTTAGAGTGTTACATATAATGCTAATTGGCATAAGGGTTTTTTTGAGTGCCAAAGGGGGTTGCCTGGGGAAACCTAATTAGAGTTCTTTGTTTCCTTTCCTGTTTGAAACTCTCCACATGAGAAGTATGATTATTTACATTCATTTTTTTGGTGTGTGTGCAAGTCACCCGCCAAGTGGACAAAACCCATGAGAGGTTTAGTTAAGTACAGAGTTAATTGCAGAGTCTGTAATTGACCTTTCGAAGGAATGTGCTCTATCAGAAACAAGGATATGGTATTATCAGCTGGTATTATCCAGGCTTTTAGGAGCCATTCTTGGTAGTCTTAGTGAAATTACAGCAGATGAACAGCTGCATCATTGCTCAGCGGGCTTAGTGTCCATTAACCAAACAAAACCAGGGGAGGCAGAGAGGAAAGAAAGAAGCCAGAAGTCCTCAGTTGTTCATTCTGTCAGCCAAGAGAAATGGGGTGGGCAGCCCAAGAGATGCAGCCTTTCCCACTTGAAAAGTACTGAGTTGAAATAAGCTTGTCACATGGCTGGCCATAGGAGATTAAAGATGAAGGGTTCATGCTGACAAGTTGAGGCGCTGGCATTCACATATCCAGGTGCTGTGTGCTCCTGGCACGCTGGGTTTACAGCCCAGTGGAGCTGCACATCTGCTATCCGGACCCCTCCATTCTGAGCCAGCACATACTCTTCATCAGCACCTTGCACCAGCCAGACAGTTGCTCGTGGCCAGTGTGGGCTCTGCTGTAGCGAGGATGTCTGCAGATCCCTGTATATGTACTTCAGGTTATTGCAGCCTTTCCTGCAGGATTTGGCACCATGCAGGATAATGGGAAGGCAGTGACCCTGGAGAGGTAGATCCTCCAATTGGCTAAGGAGCTGTGTGTAGCCACGTGGCTCTGCATGCAGACAGCTCAGATCCTGTGTTGTTTGTTAGCTCTGGAGTGTGCTGAGCATTGACATGCCCGTCCTGAATCCTGCCTCAGCTGGTGTGCATGGAGCTAGCAAACATCCCAGCTAGCCAGCCACAGCACAGATGCTCATCCTCTGTCACACAGCACATGCAAGCTCTTAGGCAGATACACACTTGGGGATCAGGATGTGTAAGATAGCCCACAGAAGAATGGTGATGTTGATGCCTAATTCTCAAATTAGCTCAAAATTACTCCTCTCTCCCCTGCTTCATCCTCTTGGTTAGGAAGTGAAATAAAGAATGTGATTTTAAAACAACAAATTGAAGAAATATATGTTGGTTTTTCTCATGCTTTGAATATTTATCCTTTATATTTTCGTTTTCTCTTATTCTAGGAACTATACTTACATGATCCATCTCAGAAACTAGCTTTTTAAAGAATATCTATACCAAATGTTCAATAACATGTTCACCCAAAGGCTTGTCAGTCATTGGGACAGGCTGCTCAGGGAAGTGGTGGAGTCACCATTCCTGGAGGCATTTAAAAGATATGGCATTTAAAAGCTCATTCCACAGGATGAGCTTTCTGACTCAGTCAGGGAGACTGGCTTGACCATAGCAGGCTCCTCTAGCCTGAACCATATAAAAAGTAAACTAGATTTTTTCTTAAGTGAGGCACAAGTGAATGCAGTAAATATTTTAGATTACTTTGGGATAATCTAAATGGGGAAGCAGTTCAAGAAGGGTTTGGAGGCACTGGAGTGGTTGTTGG
Organism: Forpus xanthops; assembly: GCA_032466535.1. NCBI lineage: Eukaryota > Metazoa > Chordata > Aves > Psittaciformes > Psittacidae > Forpus > Forpus xanthops. Next base: position 40,488 of record JASSUY010016724.1, on the reverse strand, counting down.
TGTTAACTGGTTCCCCAAAATACACAGTGTCAGGCTTGTGCATGACAAAAGCGTATGTATACACACAGATGCTATTTTCAGCAGAGAATATGTATTAAGGACTGCCAGTTTATTCTTGACTCATACCATATGCTCTAGTTTTTGCTCAGATGTGCGAGTAATTTGTCATGCCTGGAGTAGTATTTCAGGAATCAATCTTCTTAGTTTTAGATCATAGAATCCCAGACTGGTTTGGGTTGGAAGGAACCTTAAAGCTCATCCAGTTCCAACCCCCTGCCATGAGCAGGGACACCTTCCACTAGAGCAGGTTGCTCCAAGCCCCGTCCAACCTGACCTTGAACACTGCCAGGGATGGGGCAGCCGCAGCTTCTCTGGGCACCCTGTGCCAGGGCCTCAGCACCCTCACAGGGAAGAATTTCTTCCTAATGTCCCATCTCAGTCTCCCCTCTGTCAGGTTAAAGCCATTCCCTCTTGTCCTGTCCATACAGGCACTTATCAAAAGCTCCTCTCCAGATTCCTGGTCACCCCTTTAGTCACTGGAAGTGTGCTATAGGCTCTCCTTGAACCCTTCTCTTCTTCAGGTCCTTTTGACTCCTGGTTGTTCACTAGTTGCTGTGGTCAACACAAAATGCAAATGACTGCTTCCTTGTGCTGTTGGACTGCCAAGGGAGAAGGTGCTTTCCCCACCCAGAGAAGCAGGCAAACCAAGGGCCATCACAGGGTGGCCCATATGTATTACTTGTGCTGATCTCAGGAAAAGAGAATAAGGGAAAGGCTGCAGCCAAGGGGAAAAGGAATCCAAAGGAAAGATTATTCTAAATGTTATACTTCCCTGTGCTGTATGTTGGAGACAAGGACAGGGACTGTTCCCCTATAGCATTATGGGAACACATTGAGTCTGCTCCAAGCTGGAAAAGGACTTTGGGCTCATCCTACGTGGGCATAGGGGACATAAATACTATTTTGTTTTCCAATTAAATCCTCAATTATATGCATTGTTGTACTTTCTAAATGCTCTTGTTGCTCTGCTGCACTCTTGTTCTTGAAGTAAAGGTCAGGCAATTACTGATGGAAACCATATAACCACAGGCCAGGCATTTAGGGAATGGGTGGTGAAGATGCAGTGTGTGATCATCAGTTGCTAAATAGGCAAACAAGCAGATGAAATACCACCTTTTAATAACAAAAAGGTTATGTTAAACTCTGATCAGAAATTGTTTTTATTTTCCTGTTGGCCGGCAGACATGAAGTAATGTCTGCACCTGAGTATGTTGGTAATTAAATTAACCTTTCCTTCCATAACTTGCCCCTTTGTCAGTTCACTGAAAAGGCAGAAGCTGTCCTCTGCTGCTTTTGATGAGTTCTCCTCTAGTTTCTTCCTTCTTATTTGAACTTTTCTTACATCCAGGCTGTCTTTTCCAGAAACACTGTCCCGACACCTTTTGCTGCTTCCCTTGATCCCCTTCTTCTCTCTCCCATTGAATGCTGTTGGCAGAAAGCCCGGAGATTCCTTTAATACTTTTCAGCCCGCTTAAAGTTTAGTCCATTCTATGTTCTTTGTTATTGTATAGCACTTATAACATCTAAAGAAACAGAAATCTCCTTTATAGGTAAGTTTAAAGCAAGTCTCCCTTTTCAAATGAGCCTTTTTTAATTCCTGCAGTCAAATTTAAATCAACCTCCTAAAATTTTTCAGGGACATTTAGGAAGAACTTGGTGATAAGATTTCTTTGGTATATGTTCCTTTAGATATATTCATGTTCAAAGTGCTAAGATTTCTGATTTGCTTTAAACCCTCAGGTTATTAAAGGTGCAGTGTTACTGTGGCTGACCACAACCCTTTTGTATGGGCAGAGGGATGTGAAATGTTTGACACTAATTGGGAATTGGGACTGGGCCTGTTGATCTCTAGCAAGAGACTTCATAGGTGATAGTGAGAAATGAGACTTCTCTGGGGAGAAGTCAGAGGTGCAAGTGGAAGAAGTCCACTTGGAGACTGCAGTCTGGTGAAGCTTTGTTAACTCTGCTGTCAGGTCTCTATGACCATATTTGAAACCAAAATGTCAAGCTTGCATTAGGATGTTCAACTCCAAAATATTAAAGCTTTTTTCTTGAGTGGGTGCACCTTTACAGATATGTTTGTGATTTTTAGCATACTGTGTATCTATTGCCCAATTATTTAGCAACATAAGATGCAATGAGAACATCTGGCATTCTCTATCGTAAGGCCAAGAGAGAAGACGTTCCCTTGGAATTGTTTCTCATTTCACCTTGAAGCATGCAAGCTAACATGATTTACATACTGTACAAAATGTAATTAAGAGTCTTAGCAGGTTTTAATACAGCAGGAGAAGTTACGTTAAAATAACTTTAACAATAATAGGTCATAGAATCTCAGACTGCTCTGGGTTGGAAGGGACCACCCAGTTCCTATCCCCTGCCACAGGCAGGGACACCTTCCACTAGAGCAGGCTGCTCCAAGCCCCATCCAGCCTGGTCTTGACCACTGCCAGTGATGGGGCAGCCACAGCTTCTCTGGGTGCCCTGTGCCAGGGTCTCAGCACCCTCATTTCTTCCTAATGTCCCATCTCAACCTCCCCTCTGTCAGGTTAAAGCCATTCCCCCTTGTCCTGCCCACACCTGTCTTTGTCAAAAGCCCTTCTGCATGTTTTTTTAGGCCCCCTTTAAGGTATTGGAATACTTAGATGCATAAAGTCAGGTAAAATAGCACTAGCAATATTATTTAATGGATTAATTTATGTTTCTTGCTCTGTTGTTTGACCTACACTGCTACCCCCACACGGCAACAGAAAAGTGGGGGAGATTTCCTTGTGATGTTCCTTCCTAGCTACCCAAAGCTGGTCTGAGTTTTGCCTGCACGTGTAAAGGATACACACCAGTTGTGCACCAAGGAGCATTCCTCATTTGCAGTTCTGATCCATCATTCTGGGTGTGTTGTGTCTTGTTTATTGATGATCTCTTCTATCTCCTTTTTTTTAAAGCAAGATGATAGAAAATAAGGAAAGTAAGATGCTTCATCAGTGGAGAATTGGAGAGTTGGGGAGGATATGAAGTCAATGCTGTTTCTAAATCGTGCAGGTTGTCTGATGCTCCAAAACGTGCAGTTGTGGTTGTCATCTTAATGGTACTATTAAAATTATTGCAGATATATTAATGACTACATAAGGAAGAAGACTCTGGAGAATCTCAAGACAAAATGGGGCTGCCATGATGTGCAGCCACTGAGACATGCCTCGGAATCTGAATATAACCCCTGTCTGTAGGAGTGATATCTACTCTTGCCATAACACCTCCAGTGAATGACTCTAAAGCTTCCTCTTATGTTCTTTTCCATTCCCTAATTACCTTTACACTGCTAATGCAGGAGGAGTTTTATTTCAAGTCTGAATTGGCGTGGTTTTGTTTGGATTCCAGCCACGTGATTTCGCTGGCTCTTTGTGAGATTAAGAAGTCCCTTGCCATCAGATACTGTTTCCTTCTGTAATTACCTATACACAGTGATTGAGTCACCTCTCTCCTTTTCAACAAGCAGAATAAATTGAACTTCACTTTGTAAGACTACGTTGAAGGAAATCCCCAGAAACGTTTTTGTTTGACACATTTAACAATGTCAGGGCAGACAGAGGCTGCTCTGGTTGTCATTGATAGATTGTCTTCTGCACGCTCTTCCTAGGTAGTGTGTTTGTACATGTGTTTGGAGAGGTGTTTCAGAAAAATATCCCACAAAGTATTTAAATACACCTTAAGATGCCTGCAGTGAGCATGTTCTGGTGGGACAGAGCTGGACCTTTCCTGTGATTATGGCTTCAGCAGCCCGTCATCCAGACTGGAAACAGAGAGACTTCCCTATGGCTTCTGTGAAACTTTCCAAGCAAGGAGAAGCTGATGGATGTCCCATGGAAGGAAGGACCAAGCAGATAAATGTCTGTGGCACAGATTCAAAGATTTCAGCACTGCTGATTGCCCATGTGAATAATGATGGAATTCAGTTTTGATTTCTTATGAAAATCTTGAGAGTCACGTGCATACAAATGTATTCAAAATACTTGGGGGTGAAGGAAGGGAGGAAGTAAGATGGTAAGATCAAGCATTGAAGATACTGGGAAGGGGCAGACCCTGTTTACTTGAGTCCTCTTTAGTTTCTCTGAAGAAGGCAGGTCTCTCTTTTGTCTTTGTTTACTTTGGGGCTCAGTTCTCTTCTTCTAGCTGCCCGGGGTTTGACCATGGTGTGTTGTTCTGAGGTTCCTTGCCCTGTTATTAAGAAAACAACAAAGCAGATCCAGCAGCAGCACAGCAGAAAAGAAGCAACATGAACAAAAGACCCTACTATAGATCACCAAACCCAACCTGCATGTATGCAGGTATTGGCAGCAAGTAAGAATGAAATTTCTCATCAGACGCCACAAGGAATAATGTCAAAGAACAATTTGGGGCTGGACCAGGTTTCTGAGTTGAAGCAGTCTTCACTCTTTTTCTTTGCTATCTCCAGTGTCTTCACTGTGATCACTCCCAACCCAGGCAGCATTCACTAACCCATCAGCAGACAGTAGACTTTGTGAAAATGAGATGCTCTGCAGAAGTCCTGTGCCTGCCAGCAGAGCATTTAAAACTAATAAGAGTGTTATAACTCTCTCTGCCATAAAAACGATATGGCTTGTTAGCTGTTAAAATTGCATACAACAAAATTTTAATGAGCCCATATAATTGGGGTGTTACTAAAAGGCAGGGGCTGTTCTGTGTGTAATCCCTCCTTGTACCAGGCTTGGTTCAGCTCTGCTAACTTCACCATAAGTCTTTCCTGCACCAGCTGAGCCCAAAAGGGAAAGAAGAAAACCCATGGATGTAACTCACTCTCCTTAATAGTGCCCTGTAAGCTGAGCTCAAATGAAGTCTGGAGGAGTTGGTCTGTCCTTTCAGAGCAGATGCTGCAATGCTCATGTGAAGAGCTGTGCTCAGGGAGATAGATGGTCACTGACATTCTGACATCAGTCTGTGCTGAGGCACCTTCAGACATCAGAGCTTCTCATTGTCTCCTTTGAAGAGCTGGTGGGGTCAAAAGAGAAAGATTTCTTGAGGCAGAAGAAAGGACGAGCTGTGTTTGTACAAGAATGAAATAAAAGCACAGACCAGGGAATGCAACACTATGTTGGGTCCATAATAATCCTCAAAAGACAGGCTGACACGGCCCTTACCTGTAGTGGTCAAACTGCAGCAGAAAAAATGAAGTGAGGTTTCATGGAAAACTATATTCAGGTAAGGACTTAAGCAAGAAACCCATCCAGTTCTGTGGAGGGGCTCTGCTCAGGCCTTCAAACACTGCAGTGGGTTTGCCATGCATTAAGGTGCCCTCTGAAGAGCACGAGTGAAATCTCAACCCTCCTAAAATCCAGGGAGGTTTTGACACTCATAATAGGATCTCAGAGTTCATTCCAGGTTTCTCCACAACAGGAATACAACAAAAATGAGCTCACAGCTCAAACAGCTCTTATACAACAGCGGTTATGAAACAGCAGACAGGATCAGCTATATTAACTGTAGGTAACTGTAATGAACTCTCTCAATTCTAGAAGCAGTGAGGAGCTCAGCATTGCTCCTTACTTGGGTAGACAGAATCACAGTGTTCACAGGAAAAAATAGCACTTTCTCAGACAGGAGGGCAAAAGGCTAAGGAGAATGGCTGTGCATCACTTTCACCCTCCCCACCTCTCTGCCCCACAAAGCCTGCAATGGCTTTGAGTTCCTGTTATTTCCCTTTTCCTTAAATGCCAGGTTAATGTTTTTCTGCCTCTTTCTTGACCTTTTGTATTTTCAGAGATGGAAGATGAACTTCTCTGAATTAGGGTGAAAACTGCCCAGACCTGTAGTGTGTACAAAGCCTACACCCAAGTGTTTGGAAAACAGAGGGCAGCTGTGCTGTGACTATGTAACAGAGTGCGTATCAGAGCATTTGGCCTAGGAAACATGTCTGATGGGGAAGTAATTTCTCCACTCTTTTCTCTCTTCAGACAGCTTTGGTGTGAAGGATCACTCCTACATAGCTAGGAGTCCCATAGTCTTCTAGGGTAAGAGCTAAATGTGGGCAAGACCCTACTGGTTTCTGTGGGAGCTGGATGACTAACCAGGGTACCTTTTGTAGACATGATTTGGTACTCAGCTCCAGTCAGTGCTTTCAAATACTTGAACTTCACTGAATGAATAGTGTGTTCAAAGATAAGATGGTCTTTACTAGTTCTGCCCTCATCTCTGGCTGCATAATCTTGAACAAATCATGCAGGTCAGAACCTCCTATTTTCAGGTAACATCACTGAATTGTTTGATTTCCCAAGGTGTCCAACACCCTCAGGGTAAGATTCCCATATCTAAAACCCATGAGAGCACACGTTCACCCAGCAGACACTGAGTTTGAAGGACTGTCCTACATGCTCAATGCTGTACACATCCTAGGGTTACAGAGGTAAACGAAGACATGTAAAGCCAGAGCATCCTTTGCAAAGGAAGTGTGGTGACACTCCCTGCTTGGCACACAAGGATGGTGAGTGTTTCAGATGGGGGGACTCTGTTAGGGGCTGAGGTGCCACACTGCAATGTGCTCAGGAGCCATTTGATGCTGTGGGGGAAATCTGGGACCCTGCAACCACAGCTGAGGATGTGCTGCAGGCAACAGTGTCATGCTTCTGTGTGCTGTGCAGTGCTTTGCACTGGTGGAAAACCAGTGTGATAGGCCTGTGCTGCATGCAGGCTTCACCCTGTGACAGTGCCAGAGCTTTGCTGCTTCTTGTGTTGCCAAGGAGATGAGAGATGAGCTCAGTGATTGAGGTGAGGACACCTGCACCCCCTTTTCCAGCAATGGGCTTGAGGAGGAGGGCCTCAAGGATGTTTGGAGGATCTTCACCCTGGAGAAGAGAAGCCTCAGGAAAACTTATAACAGTTTTCCAATACCTATTGCGGGCTGACAAGAAACCTGGAGAGGAACTTTTGACAAGGACCTGTAGAGACAGGACAAGGAGGAATGGCTTTGTCCTGGCAGGGGGGAGAATGAGATTAGAGGTTAGGAAGAAGTTCTTCCCTGTGAGAAGGGTCCCCATCTTCTGAAGACTTGTTGTTTTAAGCTCTTTTGAGTTACAGAGAGGACTGTTACAGCTCTCCCCTGTGCTGTGTGAAGATGGCATTTCACACCTCTCACGTATTAAGCAGAACTAAGACTCTCCCAACTGTCTTCCATCACTCATCAGTGAAGTGGGCACTAATTAGATAAACACATGCAGCTGTGGCAGCTCTTATTGCCATGCACCTGCAAGCACCGCATCTGGTAGTTGCTGTGGTCGTTCTTCCTAGAAGGTGAGAGAAGTTCTCCTGGTCTGCATAAGCTACCCCTTAACTGGGAATCTCTATATCTTGGTTTTCTGAGGGTGAAGGGTGCTGTCATCTCAGGACATGCCCCTATAAGCTGTGGAGCAAAAGGTAAGATCTTTCTTACTGAATAGCTGCTGCAAAACATGATGTGTTACAGGGTGCTTGGAGGGAGAAGCTGGAGGAAAGCTTCTGTGTTTGAAGTCAATGCTAAGCTTGATCTAAATGGTGCTGAGAGAGTGGTCACATTTGTCCCATTGGGCACCAAAACTGTGCTGACCTTTTCCTGTGTTGTGTTTGGGTAATTGTGGACAGATGAGAGTTGCATTAATCAGTAGGTTTCTCAAGCATGAACTGTCCTAAGTTGCAATAGATGCTGTGTCTATAAACATGTCTGTGGGCTTGGCAACTTTCCTGGGTTCAAGGTTAATGTTAGCTATGTAACACAAGAGTTTACTCAGTCTTGTAGGGAAAGCCCCTTGAAAATGGCTGCATTTTCAACGTGATTGTTGAAAGGGTAAGGACGTGATTCTCTGACTTACTATACTGCCTCATATGAAATCTTTCTGGAGGTCTGATACGACATCCTCTGCCCTGTGTTAGATAAAGAGGCAGCCATAAGCAATCCTGTGAGGGTGACAAATATGGCATTCCTTGTTTTAGGTGGACATAGGGAGATAAAAGCTGCAGTCACCCAAGAGACAAAGTAAAGCTAACACTCAATTTCTGTTTTTCTGGTGAAAATCTGCTTCTGTGTAAATGGTTACTACACAATGCATGTACAACTCTCAGCCCCGTATACCCCCTGTATCTTGGCAGTGAGGATGCAGGTACGCTATGGCTGAGGGTGATGCGTCCCGTGCTCTAGAAAGCTGGAGTAGTGGTTCCAGAGTTTGCCTGCAAAGCCATGTGGAATAACTGCTTCAATGGCATTTCTGATTACAAGCTCAGAGGGGAGGAAGGCAAAATACTTGTAGGGCTGATGGTAAAGCCAATGGTACAAGCTCTGCTGCTGGAGGGCTGTAGGTAGTTACTGGAGAATGAATGGTAACAGGTTCTTGCTGTTAATCCTTTAGGATTTGATGAGGTGCCTGTACAGGTGTTGGCAGCTTGCTTGAAGTGGTTAATGGGCTTTATGCTCTTTAGTGGTGGAATTTCACCAAACTTGTATGAATTTAGTACCATGCAGGTTACCCACAGTAAAAGCAGAACAGTGTTCCTTAGTGATGGGAATAAGAAAGGAGAGGAAATGAGGCACCAAGCAAACTGGAAGGTATTTTTAACAGATAAGTAAGGAATTTTGGAAAGTCACACTTCTTGGGGGAGGGGAGAGGGGAAATGATCTCCTTTTACCAAAAAAAACAGACCTGAAACCAGAGTGACTCTCCTGCCCTGCTGCATGGACCGGTCCTAAATGGACAAATCCTTTGCAGGTGCCTTCCTGTTTGCATGAGTGCAAGTACTGCTGGGGTTTTGGCTTCTGCTAAAATGGATGCTGGAGTGCCTTGCTGCAATTCTGTTTGAATTGTGGCTTCGGAAAAGAGCATGTTTTGTATAATGCTACATCCTGATTGAGGAAACGAGGGATATAACATCTCTCTGGCTATTGCAGGAGTTGGGTTAGCCTCTGTGCATCCTTAAATCCTTGCAAGGCTTTGGGAAAAAAGACCCATGTGCTGAGGCTGTAGGACTGCTGCCCTGTGAGGACAATTATCCGTAGAATGCATTTATGTTAGGGAGTTCAGATCAGAAAATGATGCATTTACAAAAGTAACAAACCCCAAAGTTATGCATCATGGCGCTTCTGAGGTAAGCTGACAGTGTAGACACCTCCAGCAGCTCTGTAAGGATGCATTGAGGGCTCATTAATACTTCATAAAGCAATGAAATGTTATATATTAAAGTATTAACATATAATGTTAGCTATTTAGTTACCTTGAAATGGAAAGCCAACTGCAAGAAGACATAGGGAAAAAACCATCAGGGTAGACTTGCAGTTTACATGTGAGGCTTTGTTGGTGCTAGGTATGAGAAGGAAAGTGATTCTCTAGTTTTAGAGCCATGCATATTTAAACTATATGTTGTACCCTGGGATACACCCACACAACTTATTCATGTGCATTCACACCAGTAATGAGAGTTGTGTTGAGAGGTTCCTGAAAGCAGGAATACAGCCTTGTTCTTGGAGCTGTTGGCTCTGTGAGCACATGTGGCTGCTCAGCAGCTGACAATGAAGATGCTTTAGCAGCATACTGATATTCCAACTGCTGAGTAGTAACTGAAACCAATGGAGCTACTCCTGTGAATGGCTGTTCCCTATGGGAAGCATCAGGCAGGGAAGGCTGAATGGTTTGTCTCTGTCCTTTATAAGACACAATCTGTAGCATAAGCCAAGCTTCATCCCAAGTGCAGGCACCCCTTAAGGCTACCATGGTGAAAATGTGTCTTGTTTGGAGTGAAATTCCTTAAGCTGTTGTGGCCTCTTTCTCTCCGTGTGGTGGAGAAAGTGACTGAGGAAAACAGAGGGCTTCTTCCTTATTTTCGCTTTACTGGTGATTCACAATTGTGATTTGTCAAGAAAGGCTAAGAGCAAAGCAGTAAAACTAACTGGTATCTGTGGTGCCCACTTTGTTCTGAAATCAGAGCTCTGATTTTAAGCCAAGGGTGTTGGATTTAAACTACTGGATTTGAAAATAATGTTTTCTTTTATCCTAGGCCTATAAGTAAGAGAAGAGCCTTTGCTGTGCGTTGCTATTAAACGCAAGATCCCATCCCTGGAATCTCCAGGGCATTCAAAATCCAGATCTGATTTTTGCAGTATTGACCCATATTTGGTACCAATTTCTGTCACTAGCTCATTTTCCTCAGTAGTCATGGGGGAGAGTAACGAAATATTAAACACTTTGTTATGTTTTTGACAGCCTAGGGGTTTTAAACTTCTAGAGTTGTTTTTAAAATTGATTCAGTTCAAAACCATCAAGGGGAACTCTGTCCATCAGATAAATATTGACACATGTGTGACTGCCACTCATAGGATCACAGAATAGTTAGAGTTGAGAAGGACCTTCAGATCATCTAGTTCCAACCCTCCTGCCATGGGCAGGGACACCTCCCACTAAACCATGCCACCCAAGGATATGTCCAACCCCGCCTTGAACACTGCCAACGATGGAGCACTCACAACCTCCCTGGGCAACCCATTCCAGTGCCTCACCACCCTTACAGTTTGAACCCATTACCCCTTGTCCTGTCACTACAGTCCCTCATGAGGAGCCCCTCCTCAGCACCCCTATAGGCCCCCTAAAATAAAGGCCTTCTCAAACTTTGCCTTGCCAACAAGAGAAGCCCCACACCTGTGAGGCATTGCTGTTACTCTGGGCCAGCAGCAAGTCCTCCTGCCAACCTGCAGCTGGATCCTGCACCAACAGTTATCCCCCCCACCAGGAAATCATCAGCTGAGACCTACTGTTTTCCTTTGATTTGTGTATGCTGAATCGCCTGCGTTATGCAGAGGTGTGGGAAGACTTGTCCTTTATGTGTTGCTCAATGTTATGTTTGTTTCTCAGACACGTGAGTTTTTGTAAGTGCGGTTGTATGTTTGGAGTGGGACAGTTGCAGGCTTTAAAATTGTGTTGTTTGGAGGAATCAGGTACTTAGCTTCATTTCCAAATACTATCTGTGTATGTTTGAAATGCCAGACATCTAGGAAGAGTTTCATATATGGAACTTACACTTAACTCTGTTTAAAAAAGCCCCCAAACCACCAGAGAACATAGGTAAAAGCAGTCTGCCTTTTTGGCTTTGGAAGTGCTCTCTGCAAGCAGCTAAGAGTAGCAGCAGCCTCTTCAATAGGTGTCTTCTCGGTAGGTCCTAAAATACTGTATGAAATAGTTCAATGTCATTAACTTATCACTCTTACAATACCTAAAGGAGCCAATGTGGAACCTGGAGAGGGGCTTTTGACAAGGGCCTGTAGGGACAGAACATGGGGGAATGGCTTTAACCTGACAGAGGGGAGACTGAGATGGGACATTAGGAAGAAATTCTTCCTTGTGAGAGTGCTGAGGCCCTGCACAGGGTGCCCAGAGAAGCTGTGGTTGCCCCATCCCTGGCAGTGTTCAAGGCCAGGTTGGACGGGGCTTGAAGCAACCTGCTCTAGTGGAAGGTGTCCTTGCCTATGGCAGAGGCTTGGAACTGTATGAGCTTTAAGGTCCCTTCCAACCCAAACCAGTCTGTGGTAACTTTGTCTTTGGCTAGAGAAGCTGTGATATTGAGATGTCTTCATCTGCTGGGTGCAGGGTGAAAGATATGGTGACTGCAGCTATAGATCACTTTGCCATAGGAAGGGAAGTAGCCTCTACACCAGGCCCTCCCAACAAGAGTCTTCATTGTCAGTAAATGATTTACAATAGTTGCACATGAAAATAAAACCCCCTTAATACAGAGAAATGATGGAATCACTTAACCTTGGTTGATTTCTAGCTTTACTGAGGAATGGCTACACTGAGGTCTTACAGGTTACATATGTGTGAAATTAGATTAACACAGTGATGAGTAGGTTCTTAAATAACTGGGGGGATGGAGGGAAGGAGGGGCAACAACAGAGTTTATCTTAGCTTTTGGCAATGAGTTTGTTTGCAATGGTGCAAGCATTTACATTGTTCTATTATTTTAGCTTTTGTAAAGTGCTTTTCATCTGTGTTTCAGAGTAAAAGTGTTCTGTAAAGTGCTTACATGGATAACTAATATTGATTATAATCAAAGTCTCTCATTTAAAGGTGGTTTAAGTCATGACAAATAACAGAGGCTGTTACTATGTGATAGATACACATTTTCAATGGCTAGCATTGGCCTATAGCTGTTTAAAAAAAGTTAACCTTATAAACAGAGTGCATAAATGTCTTATAGGAGCAATGGCCACATTCTAGGTAACTTAGTACTATTAATTCATTGTTGTTTTCATTTTGTAATAACGGATAAGGTTGTGTTAGATTTAATATACAAGCAACTTGAGTAGATATTGTTTGTATGTGTAAGAACACTGGTATATTTTTAATCTCCCTTCTTCTTCTCAATTAATGCCATGCATGTATGTGCATGTAAAGCCCAGTGTAGGTGGTGTTTAAAACTGCTGGGTATAGGCAAATGAGGTTTCGACATTTAATTCTATAGAAGGTGCCCCTCAAACATAATTAAATCTGATCTGTGTTACTTGCAGACAAATGAATATTTCATGGAGCTTAGGCATAATCAGGTTGTGTGCTTTCTGAAATTCTCAGATGATGTGCAAAGGTTAATCTTTATATTCTAAAAAGAAAAGCCTGGATGGTTGTATCTCCAACCTGGGTTGCCTAGGATACCATATTAAAGGAGACAAAAGGTTCAGGGTATGTATACATCCTCTTTACACAGAGTCAAACACATCCCAATATGTATTTAATCTGATACATGTATAGGTTTTTATGTCTGAATAACTCATTATTTTCCCTTGAAAACCAAGACATACAGTGAGGAGGAAGGGATGGGACTAAAGGGGGAAAGGAGTGTGATAGGAATTGGAACTGAACCGCTGAGAAATGGCAAACACCCAAGAAGGCAGAAGGAGAAAGAAAGAGAAAACGATGAAGCTGGGAGGAGAAGCAGATGCCAGGCAGCTTTAGAGAAACCTGCTGTGGATAAAGAGGAGTTAAACTGAGCAGTTGGTTGCCTACAGGGAGCAAACAAGAACTGCAAGGCCTGAGAGCCCTTTTTTAACACCTCACTGGCTGTTACAGCAGTATAAAATCCTGGAATCCCAGGTTGGAAGAGGCCCCAAAGTCCAACCTTTCTAAGGCAAAGCATGACCTAGCATGACCAAGCACCCTGTCCACCGAATCTTAAAGGTGCCCAGTGCCAGGATATCCACCACTTCCCTGGGGAGATAATTCCAATGGCTGATTGGGAAAAACTTGTGTCCAGTCAGAATCGCTCCAGGAGTAACTTGTGCCCATCACCCCTGGTCTTTTCCACGTAATTTCTTGTTAAAAGGGAGTCTCTTCTTTGTAACCACACCTTAAATACAGGAACATGGTGATAAGGTCTTCCCTGAGCTGCCTTTTCTCCAGGCTGAACGGGGCTCAGAGCTTGTTTTGCACTTGATGTATTTGCTGAGGTCAGCTGAGTTCCACACTGGGCTTGTTGAAAACGGGTGTCTTAAACTCCTTTTCTGAGTGGAGGATTTCCTGGGTGTATGCTTGGCTAAGAAAGGGCTCAGAAAGGGAAAATGCTCATGTTGTATATTGGTGACTTAATTATTTCTCATTTCTTATGTCTCTGGAACTACTTTTGGGTCACCCAAACCATCCTGCCCCCTCTCAGTCTGACAAGTCTTTATAATGAGACCAGATTCTTCAGCATGCATTGCTATTTGAAGTGAAGCTCATTGTTTTCACCCTGAAAAGCAGAGCTCAGTGTAATGCTGGCAGCTGGAGAAGAGAGAACCATCAAATGCATTTGCTGTGATGTTTTTCCCTGCTTGTTGGATGGGTGCTTCGTATCAGGCAAATACAGAATGCTTCCTCCCGGCACAATACCACCGTATCTACCAGAACCAGAGTTTTAATTTTGCATGTTGTAGATGTGTAGCAATGTGGTGGTTGGGTTTTTTGGGTGGTAGTGATGCTTGGTTTTGTGCTTTTTTATAACTAACTGGATCTTGCTGCTAGCACAGCTCAGTGGCTGTAATGAGTAAGGCATATAAGGTGTTAGCCTGTCGAGCATCCTATATTATTGCAAGAAATCATTTACTGCCTTGCATCTGTACTGTCACTGCTTTCTGCAGCAGAACTGAAACCGTAGGGAAAGCTGGAGATCAAACCCTTATTTCCCATTACCTATATGCTGAATAACATTAGCCTGATACCTGGAACAAACAGAAGTTACCTCAAATGAAAACACCATGTAATCCTTTCATGCAGGCATATGGGAGGGTTATGACAGTAGAAAGAATTGAAAGCTTCCCTGCAGTAGCTTAGCCTTCCTGTCAGTAGGCATGTACAACAAATGAGCACACAGTCAGGGAACAGCTCTTCAGTTCCTTGCAGGAGAGCAGTGTTAAATTTCTCTTTTGTATCAGCTTTTTCTGACTGTCAGGAAATAAATTTATTTGCTTAGGAAACAAATGCATCTCCACTGTGGAATTAGATTATAAGGGGGCTGAGATGAAAACACCTTTGAAGGTTGAGTTAAGTCAATAAGCTTCCCAGCTGGACTTTTTTCTCTTTCAATCCTGTTTCTGAGGTTCATCATAAACACCCTTTTGGCTGCTGTTACGGGATGGAGTAGTTTGGCAGGGAGGAAAGTAATGTTAGTATTGCAAAACCAAGGTTGCTAAAGGGAGGAAGCTTTGTCTTCACAGTCCTCACGTGTGTCGTGAGATGTTCTCTTACTAGTCATGGTCTAATGCAAGTGTTTGTGAATTGTCTGTTCAATATATGATTAGTTATTAATATTCCTTTTTTTTTCCTCAGTTGTGATTCAACAGAGGAATCTTTCTGTGGTGCATGGCAAAAATCAGTTTTCCTGGTATCCCAAGATGCTGGAAAGAGTTACACAAGCATTATTTTGTGTGTCTTGTGTGTGACAACACAGTCCTGTTTTGCAGCCAGGAGACTTACTGGCTGTCGTTATTCACTAGCTTAAAGTGCTGAGCTTTAGACGTTGAGTGTTATCAGTTAGAAATGATGCTGGAAGTGTAGCAATCTAGCAAGTGTGGGTGTTTGACCATTCCTCCGCCATGTGGGCACCTTGGCAGGGTTCAGATAGCTTACTCCCCTGTTCATTAACCAGTTTTCAAGTTTGGTTAGCAAGAGATAACAGAGCCACTCCTTAGCTAGGCAGGAGCTCTGTTGAAAAAGAGATATTGATGTGCTAGGAATTTAATGTGATGCGTATGCGGTGAGGGGTTTTGTCATCTTTTGATGCCAGACCTACACTCAGATGTTCATTTAAGTCAAGACTCTTGATTTGGAGAGAATTCCCAAAACAATAATAGAAAAAGGAAGAAACTGTGCATGGTCGGGAGACCCTTGTGGTCATTTTGTAACTGAAGAGATGTTTGACCAATGGTAACAGGGATAGT
Organism: Forpus xanthops; assembly: GCA_032466535.1. NCBI lineage: Eukaryota > Metazoa > Chordata > Aves > Psittaciformes > Psittacidae > Forpus > Forpus xanthops. The sequence goes on along the minus strand of JASSUY010016724.1, from coordinate 24,998 downwards.
GAATGCTCCCTATATTTGACTCAACTATAGGAAGACAAAATATACTCCCTTCCTGCCAATAGGCCTCTTATCAGTTTATTCCCAGCAAAAGGAAGTAGAGACTTGGTGGCCCGAAATTCAGCTGTAGGCTTTGGAAAGGAGGGTGTCCAAACTGTTAGTCTCTTACAGTATGACCCTAGAGCAGACCATTTGGTAGGTCCTGTGGCAATAAAAGTACCTTTTTGTTCTCTAGTTGTAAAGAATTTCCAATGTAATTCACTTAAAGGCATTCATTAAATAACAAGATTAATTTCTTGAATTTTCATACAGTGTCTTGATTAAATATATCAGAGTGTTTGAAAAAAAAAAAACAACAAACAACCCAAACACTTGACTCTGAGAAATTAGAAGGGCACAGATGGGGACACTAAAATAGTTTTACTTGGACAAACTTCATTAAGTATTTCCTCTGTCTCTAGGAGAGTTGGATGTAAAGCCCTGAGACAATCTTTTGCACTCACAACCCAGAGAAGCAGACATTAAATTGGCATGTTATTTGTTTGCATTATCTATGGTCTCTGAAGCAATTACTTCTGCATATGTTAGCAGGCTGGGAAGCCTTTCAACTTGCCTGTTTGCAGGGTGGTGACAATAGCTGCAAGGTCTGATCCTCAAACAGCTGAATTAGTACAGAGCTGATGGGATCAGGCCTCTGCTGATGTCGTAGTGAACACACCAGTTTGGAGGGGGTCTTTAATCATTAAAAGCTCCTTTACTTCCAGCCGTGCCCCTTTCACTTCACTCTTCTGGCAGTAAGGTTTGTGCATAAGTGTTGTCTACTGCAGCCTCTAGGAATTTGGTGTTAATTTCACATGAGTAGTTTCACTGCCTAGGCTGCTAATGCTTCCTTATAAGTGCAGTGACGTTTTCCCCTTTGGTCCAGAGACTGTTCTGGCTATTTTCTCTGCACAAGAAAATGCTTGTAGGTGGCTGATAACAAAGTACATACACATGTAATCACCCAAATAAGCATGGTTCAGAAGTTGTCCTCCTGTCTGCCCTTGCTTCTTCACTGCAGTACACAGCAGGTAGAGAATTCAGCCAGTGAAGGCAGTCCTAGGATTTAATTTTCTGTCTGCTGGAGGACTCTGAATACATGTTTTCCACTTGTAGGTGAACCTGGCCATAAGGAGTCCTAAAGTAGGCTTCTTGTACTCCCTTTCTTGCTGAGAAGAGCTCTTTCTCTAGGTACTTAAGTACCAATTGCTCCAAATAGCATGAGAATTACTACACAGCTGAATCATTCAGGTGCTCCCTAGTAAAAGGAAAGCCTAGACTCAATCCATGAATATGCCCTCTGAACTGGTGAATGTATGGGAATAAGCCATAGGTCTCCATGCTCCCCAGTAGAGATAGCAATCAGTAGGCATGGGGAGTCAATTTCTCTCCCACTGAGGGAGAAACTGATGCTTGATGTTTCCCATCTTCAGTGAGAACTGGCTCCTGGATGGACAGCAGTGCTAAGCTGAAGTGTGGGAGATAAAGGAATTGTAGGAAGGTGGTGTAGGTAGGTAGATGCAACCGCACTCTGATGCTTTCTACCCTGCAACAAGGTCATCTGCCCTCATTTGAAATAACGATCTCCCCTCTGAGTTTCAGGTGGAATAAGACAACTAGTGTGCAATCAATTGAGAATAGATACAGCTTGCATCTGCAGATGTGCACAGGCAAATCTGTGAGCGTCAATATTTCATTAAATCGAGAGCAGTGTTTGTACAGACACTTTGATTGCAGACATTATTTAATTTAGAGGGCTTTTTTGGAGAGAGAGGGGTTCTCGATGGTTGCTGCTGTGAGCACAGGCAATCCCTCAGATGAGGGAAGGTTTAGAGGAAGGTTCCTCCAATTGTTTCAGGATGCTACAAGAGGGAAGCAAATCCTGGGGCAATGGAAAAGAAAGCTGCAAGGCTGTAACATCCTGTACCCTACTGGAGATGGGACTCGGGGGCCCCTCAGGTGAAGAAGGAATATGTGGTTCTTCATGTCCAATAAATGAGGGTGATGGTCTGACTGGTGTAAATCTGTGAATCCCACACAGATGGTTGCTTCCCTCTGGTCCAGAGTTAATTCCACTCTGAGCATAATGCCAAGGTAACTTGCTTGCCAAGTTTTGTGGGTCTTGCACAGCCACTTTCCTATGTTGAAACGGGATTTAGCATAAAAAGAACTTTTGGATTCCAGTAGATTTTTGTGGTACCTAAAAGTTAGGGGTTACAATTCCCTGCTGGAAACGGAGCCTCTGGAGGACAAAAAGCACTTAAAGCTGCATAAATACAAAGCTCCAAATCATGTAATCACAGTCTGGTTTCGGGTGGAAGGGAGCCTCATCTGCTTCCAGCATGTCTCATCAACTCTCTGCCTTAAGACAGGAAGACAGTGGTGAACGTGAATGCAGGAAACGTGGGATATGATGCACACAGGACCCTGATCTTGCATCCATCCACTTGCTCTTACAGCCTGCTAGGATCATGGAGTGGCTTCTTAGCAGAAAGAGTCATTCTTGCTATATACCTACTTCTCCACACTTTTGGAGCAAAAAACCACTCATTTGCTGGTGAAAGCAGTAGAGAGAGGATGCTCTGACATTATAATGTTGGTCACTTGCTGCAGACTGTCAACTGGATTATCCAATTTCTTGCTGAGGTGGCTGAAAAGACAAGTAACCCTGGTGAAAGGTGCCCTGGTATGCCTGGAAGGGAAGGCAGTAAGAATTTGGATGGAAGCATTTAAAGCTATTTATCTCTGAGCCCAGAAAGCTGAGACTCTGAGGTCAGCTAATTCAGCCAAGTGATGAGACAGTTCAGCACTAAATCCCTGTGCTCTCATTTAATGCTGAGCCTATCTCAGTATGAAGTGTGGTACCCCCTTCTGTTTCAAGGAGCGCAGAGGTATTACTCAGGATACCACCCATGGGGTAATGGAGAGTAGGTTCACCACACATGGGGTGTGTGAGCAAATGAGCTGAGCTCATTGTTTTTTCTCTTCTCTCCAAGGGTTCTGCTGCCATGTGCTGAATCAATTATTTAGGTTTCATGAATTAGTGATTGATTGATTAAAAGCCTCACTGTGAGTCCAGGATTTCACAAAACCCCACAGTCCTTTCTCATCTGAAACTCTTGCTCAAATACCAGTATAAGGGGTAAGCCTTGTTTTCTCAGCATTTCTGTTAAAGAAGGCTCTGCACCTGCTTCATCCTCCCCCCAAACCAAGGATTTGGGATGGAAATGAAGAATAATGTCTGTTCTGCAGACATCCTCATATGAGAGGCATGGAACAGAATAATTCTGGTGTGTTAGTGAATGCTGCTGTGTCCTGTGTGTTGTACAGGCTCCTGCTTTTGCCAGTGTTGGTGCTTGCTTGTGTATTGAGAGAGGGGGAAAGAATCCATTAAATTCAGTTACTGCAGACTTTATGGACCATCCCTAAAAGCAGAATGCTCAACAGACCACCTGAAACGTTACAGGTCTAGTTTTAAAATGTGACCTTAACATTTTTACTATAGGAGATACCTTTCAGATATGGCAGATAGTGTTTTGGCTTGTCAGGGGGTATGCAATACTTCTAGCACAGGCAGAACCAGGGAGGATGTATTCTGGAGTCATTACCTCCTCCTTTGGTTGCAGGCTGTCTGTCTGTCCATGAGGCCAGCCCAATGGAGCAGGCAGGGCTTAGTCATTCCCATTACCCAGGGGCATTTTGCTGCTTGCTGTGTTGGAGCTATCTGTTCTTTGGGGTTTTATCTTTTGTTTGCCTACCCCTGCTTGCTTTGGAAACAGCTCTGTAGCTAACCTTCAGCTCAGCGCATCCTCAGTGCAGGACAGACATCCCGTTGTTTATCTGCCTTCCAGATGTGATGTTTTCTGAAGCTGACTGTATACTCTACGTTTTACCCTCTGACTTTAGCACTCACAAGATAATTTTAATCACAATCTTCCTAAATCCCAAATAATGGGAAGAAAAAGTTGCATCGGGGCTGTGTTTGCTTCCTGGAGCCCAGTGCTTGCTGTCTTGGGCTGGATTTTATAATACATGTAAGTCAGCAGTGCTGGCGGTGCACTGCATTGATCATTTGTCTGAAGTGCAGAGCAGAGTTACCTCTGAGGAAAAGAACTTTATGGGAGAGAGGCCAGGAGCAGCCATGAATAAATACCTGGATGTGGTTTTGGACACTAGGATATTTACTGTGTAATGACTCCATACTGAAGAAGAGTATGCAGTAAATAGTTTCTGCCAGCAAGTACGAGTACTTCAAAACCCACTGTAGTACTGAATCTCAAAAATAAGCTTTCTAGCTCTTACTAGCTTACCTTTACAGCTGTACATGTTTAGTGGTGACCAGCTGTATGTAGCAAGAAACACCTTTCTTGTCAGCTCTTTTCTTCCTGGCCTCTTGGAGCAAGGATTTCAGAACCCTTGTGCTCAGCAGGTTCTGGAATTTGTTATGCTGCTTTTTGTGCCTGGAATTGCATTTTGAGTATGTTGGCAGACGGTGTGAGAACGCTTCTGAGTTTTTCACCCACGCTTCCCTTGGTGCCATTTCTTCCATGGAGCGTTTTTCTTCTCTAATCACACCATAGCGCAGGGTTGCTTTCTCCTCTCCTGCTGCAGTAGTGTATCCTGCAGTTTTGGGCATGTCGCTGCTGTCCCACAGTTTGGAAGGTGGAAAGCACTGACTTTCAGAATTACTGCCCCTGTCCTCTCCCCCCTCTTAGTTTCCAGTCATGTAAAACTCCATTAATGTTCTCTGCAGCCTGTGATGCATCTCCAAGTGGTTCACAGTTACAGTAGAGAGGAAAAGATTGGCGATACCATAACTGGTTTGTGGGCAAAGTCTCAGCTGTATAGATTGTCCACTGAACAAATAAGCCTACAAGTTAAATCTATCAGTGTGCTGGAGCAGGTTGCTCCAAGCCCCTGTGTCCAACTTGACCTTGAACACTGCCAGGCATGGGGCAGCCACAGCTTCTCTGGGTACCCTGTGCCAGGGCCTCAGCACCCTCACAGGGAAGAATTCCTTCCTAATGTCTCATCTCTATCTCCCCTCTGTCAGGTTAAAGCCATTCCCCCTTGTCCTGTCCCTACAGGCCCTTGTCAAAAGCCCCTCTCCAGATTTCTTGTTGGCCCCTTTGGGTAGTAGAAGACTGTTAAAAGGTCTTCTCCTCTCCAGGCTGGACAAGCCTCTTGTTGGGAAATGCACCAAGGGCCATCTAGTCATCACAGGACCATCCTGGAGAGGATGATGATCCCAGTCCAGGACAAACTGCTGCCTGTGTCTATGTGAAGTTTATACATGGCTCCTCCTCTGGTTCTTCAAGCTATGACCACAGAATCCAGGTGTCAGGCTGGGCAGTCGCTGTTCCTGCAGCAGAACTGTAGCTATAGGGACATCTGTAGTCTCTGTCTGGGAGCTCTGTTCTGCTACTGAAGAAATGCCCTTTGTTTTTTAAACCAGCCATGTCTTCAAATGCACATTAAAAAGCCACTATGTAATGTGTCACTTGTACATTAGGTAATAAGCACAGTTGTTTGTAAAAGAACTGTTTTACAACAAACAGGGAAAAGTTGGAATTAAAATCCATGTGGGCTTCTTCCTCCCTTGCAGTGCTTGCATTTCTTTGCTATTTCAGTTTTTCTACTGTATCTTATTTAAGCCATTCCAAATAAGATTATACATGTTAGAAGCAGGAGGTTAAAGCTATGCTGTGTTTACTTGGTTTTATTTATTCTGGATTTAGGAAAAACCCACGTACCAAACCCTTTCAATAAAGGCTGTATATTCAGGACTTTCTGTTTCATATTATGAAGAATGCTACTATGAACAGTTAGCTCCAAATTGAGATTGCTCAGAGGGAGCCCTGAGTAACATTACTGGATTTCTTGCTAACTATAGAACTTCCTTGAACAATAGATGTGGGAGACTCAAGAGCTTTAAAAGCATCTATGTGGAGTTATTTAGTGTTATGGTCATTTGTCTTTTGTCACTTGCACACTTGTGCTACTGTCATTCTGGAACTGCTGTACCATTTTGGGGACTGGGGGAGATAAAATAGCAATGACGGCTTCAGGGGGAGGATGTGCATGTTTATTGCAAGCAGTTTCTCTCTGCAGTGCTCTTCTAGCACCTGAGCTGTTATGAATGAAGCAGGAGAAACTGGCATTTCTTATCTTGCAGGTGTGTTGTGGTAAGTTAGAAATATAGAATAATATGAATTCAAGTATGGGGCTAATATATGCCTGCTCTTGAATATGCACTTTTTCATCATTAATGGATCAGATGCTCATTGATAGACCTTGATTTACACCATGTCTTCTGAGCCATAGGGTGAATATGATAGTATGTGTCTTAACTCCCTAAGAGTGAGTTAGTTAGACCGTGGCCTTATCCTATCATGACCTTGATGCCTTTATTCTTGTTATGAGTGGGGAATGACTTGTATTGATGCTGAGACATGGGACTTCTGTGTGTCTCCTCTGTTATCTCCTGCTGACAGTTATCCAGTTATCAATTGTTTTATGTTGACATTTTAGCAGCTGTAGTGCAGGAACTTGAGTCACTGTGAAGAAGGATTTGGAGGTAATTAAAAGGAAGGCAATGCAGAGGAAAGAGGAATGAGGAAGAGATGACAGCAGGGAAACTTCCTGTTAGTAGCATGATGCCTTTGGTTGATCTTGTTGGCTGTGTTGCTTGGGTACTGAGCCAACATCTGAAGGGAATAAAAAGGTTAAATTCTCCCTTGTTACTACAGAGCTCTTGCTCCAGGCTTCAGCTCAAACCACATGCAGCTGGCTGCTAGGGTTTCTCTGCAGTTTGAAAGTGGTCTGTGACCTTAAGCTTCAAGCCATATTCCTTGGCCATTATAGGAAGAGGGATTTTTGGCCTCTGTGTTACCACACCTCATCTATTAGCAGTGATTTGAATTCCTGAGCACTTACTGGAGTTAATCACATGTTTATTCTGAGAGAATGACTTCTTTCTGCCTGGCCCATTTCTAGCTCAAGCTGCTGATTTAGAATTGCTTATTTTAAAAACGCTCATTTTCCTTAACTCTAAATGCCTTTAGAAAATAATCATAGGGAAATAAAAGGTAATGCCATGTTATTTCATAGCGTTTTTCTGCCAAGTTTACTTTTGTAATATAGTTTGTTCTTTTTTTGTAAGACTCTGAGCACAGAATGGAATCAGCAGATGTAATTCACTACAGTTCTTCCATTGCTCAAGTGATGCAGATTTAACCAATGCTTTGTCACCTTGTGTGTTCATACACTTCAGTTTAGAATGGACAAACTAGGAAATCCAACTACTGCATCCCTTTCAAGCCTAATTGAAACAAAATAAACATCTACATTGGTCACATCTCACTTTCAGCATCAAGTTGGGCATTTGTGAGTGAATGATACATCACATAAGTGTGAGTGATACCTGCAGTCCTTCCAAGGAAGGTGTGTTTTTTTAACTGTAATCTGAAAACAAAGCGTGTGAGTTTACACAGCAAAAGAGAACAGATTTTGGTATTCTTCAATAATTTTCACTTATTTCTACCAGGCCTCAATCAGATTGATGTAGATTATTGAGATAATAGCATGCAATGGCACTGAAATCGCTGCTTTGTAGCTTGGGAGCAGCCTCTGAATGTGCCACTGATCAAACACAGGCAGTGTGATTGTGCACTCCCCAGGAGCTGATGTCTGTTGGCACAGCAGAACAAACTGTCATGGTACAAGGTGCGCATCCTGCAGTGGAGGAGATACCGAGCGCAGGACTGGGGCTTGGCTGTTCCCCTGGAGTTGGGAGTCTGTGTGCCTCGGTCCCCAGCCCTCAGCTCCGGGGAACCCCTCCGAGGTGCTGCAGTCAGTCGGTGATGCCTTCAGCCCAGCAGTGAGGGCTTGGCGGGCGGCAGCATGGCTACAGAGCCTGCCGAGCAGCTCCCTGCTGGATGCCGTCAGCCACCGCTTTTAAAAGCCCTGCTCGGTGTGCTGAGCAGCTTCCTCCTGTCCTTCCGGAGATGCTCCTTCCAGGCTGTTGCCCCTGTTGGCAGATGAGGATGGGTATTAAAGTGTATTCTGACCCTCCGTAGTTTCTCTTGGAGTCCCGGGAGTGTTATCCCCCTGGAGTTGCCGCCTGCGTTGCCTTGCTGATCTCTCCCACCCCTTAGATTGCACTGGCTTTCCAGATAACTGGATGTAAACCGATTTCCCTGTGAGCTGGGTTCGGCTGGGATAGAGTACATTTTCTTCATAGTGTCTGCTATGGGCTATGTTTTGGATTTGTGCTGGGAACAGTGCTGATGAAGCATCGATGTGTTAGTTACTGCTGGGCAGCTTGCACAGAGTGAAGGGCTTTTCTGTTTCTCACCCCACCAGCATGTTAGCTGGGGGTGCACAAGGAGTTGGGAGGTGAAACAGCCTGGACAGCAGATCCCAACTGACCAAAGAGTTATACCATTCCATGTAACATCATGCTCAGTATATCATGGAATTGTAGCCTGGTTTGGGCTGAAGATGACCTGAAAGCTCACCCAGTTCCAACCCCCTGCCATGGGCAGGAGCATCTTCCATTAGATCAGATTGCTCCAAGCCCCATTCAACCTGGCCTTGAACACTGCCAGGGATGGGGCAGCCACAGCTTCTCTGGGCACCCTGTGCCAGGGCCTCAGCACCCTCACAGGGAAGAATTCCCTCCTAATGTCTCATCTCAATCTCCCCTCTGTCAGTTTAAAGCCATATAAAGCTGTGGGAAGGAGGAGGAAGGGGATGGACATTTGGAGTTACGGTGTTTGTCTTTCCAAATAACTATTGCACGTGATGGATCAGTGCTTTCCTGGAGGTGGCTGCTAACGGGAACTGGTGAAGGAATTCCTTGTTTTGCTTCACTTGCCTGCACGGCTTTTGCTTTACTTATTAAGCTGTCTTTATCTCAACCCACGAGTTTTCTCACTTTTCAGATTCTTTCCCCCATCTGAACACGGGGGGAGTGAGTGAGCAGGTCTGTGGTGTTGGGCTGATGCCTGGGGCTAAACCGTGATGCTCTTAAAAAGCTTTTCACATCTTCCAATTGAAAACCTGCAATATCGTGTCTAGTTACAAAGCGTGGTTCCAGTGAGCCTTGCTCCTCCACTGAGACCTGCTGCCCAGACAGCACAGGTCTGGCTTTGGCTGGTGCAATGTTTGTTACAGGTAGTAGAATAATTAGCTGTACTAACACCAGCACATGGAAGAAAGCAGTTTATAAAATACATTCATCTACAGAAGGAAATAAAACTATGGAAATTGTGGATGGCTTTGCATCCTGAACGCAGTAACCTCCAGCTGTAAGTCTGTCATGAGCAGTGACAGTGCAATGCGTGTTTTGGAGCAGCGATGCCTTGTTGTCAGTGACAGCAAATTAGTAACGCAAAGTTGTCAAGACTCCCTTTACTGATGCCATAGGCTGCAGAAGCCCAAAATATGACAGCTTTCACTTTAGTACTAGCATATGGCTGTTTGTTCATTTCCATCTCTTATTTTGAAAGGACTTGCCATGCATGTTTGAGGCCATCAATCATGGTCTAAGTTTTAGAAACAGAAGTGAGCTATGAATGTGAAATGCGTGTTTTGACCTCCAGCATGTGATGGCAAATTGATGTGTGGAGCCTTGGGAGAGATGCACAATATTCTTAGTCACTCTGTGTGGCTCTCTGATGTTGTTTGAGAGTGCTAAGCTAGAAGCAAGCTCAGGAGTAAACTGCTTTTATGGAAGCTGATCAGCAATAACCTGATGAAGTTCAGGCCTCCCAAATGTGTTTGAAATCTGGTGCTAAAGTTGGTCCGTAAAAGTCTCAGATGTGCTGGTTTGGGGCGTTTTGGTGTGTTTCAAAATGGTCATATTTCCTTTCTGTTCCCAAGCTCTGAAACTCATCTGATGGGTGCTTCTTGCATTGGTTTGAAAGTGTTCTTGACCTCTTCAGATCAGGTCTCACTTTCTCTGTTGTCTAAGAAGAGCCAACTGCTTAGGCTCAGAGTTTGAAATCTATATTGACTGGCTAAGCCTTTTGCTTTTGGAAAGCAGGAGAGTTTCCCTTGCTGAATGACTTCTGGCCCCATGAGAACTGTGAAACAGCACCAGAACATGCTTTTAGGAAATACCTGAACATAAAAATGAGGTTTTCATTTGTATTCACACTGCAGCAATGTATGAGAAGAAATTGTGACAGGAAGGAACACCTGTCTGTGCTTTTAAACATGGGCAGGTAGTCCTGTACTCGTCACTTTGCTTAGCTCTGTCAAATACCTTTGAAAGGGTTTCAATGTCTTTAGAAACTTGTCTTTTTAAACAAGGACTGAAATACAGAACGAGCGCAACTAGGAACTGAGTATCTGGGTAGGGAGTGATTGTGTATAGGTCTTGTTTCAAGAAGTGAGTGGTGTAACCTGCAGTGCCTGCAGCATTTGTCTCAGGTTGCTGTACAGCACTAAAGCACAGCTTGGGATTCAAAGAGAGGATGCGGTTGCTTGCCTGGTCCCATGGTTCTGCTTGCATGAAAATCTGTAGCCTTTTATTAGTTATAGGAAAGGAAAACAACAGAAAGTTCTTGAAAGCAGAAGAGAATTTACTTGGGGGCGGGGAGGAGGGAAATGTGTTTGACAGCTTTTTGAAGTCCTGGTATTAGCCATTGTTATGTCTCCCCTTTGTCTGCAGAGCACTGAGAAGAAAGTGGGCTGAAGTACCTGTTGCTAAAATCTCACCTTGCTTTTCTGAGACCAAAACAGGAGAAACAAGTGAAAAAAGAGGGAGTGAAAGGATACGCCAAAGGCAGAAAGTGGAGCTCCTGTCTGGGGAGCAGGCTCTTTGCCACCCATTGACTGGGAGGAGATGTCTTAGTATGTCTTTGATTTGGATGAGTAATGGAGTGGCAAGCAGTGATTAAAAACTGCTCCTCTGATCTCCTGAATGATTTGGCACAGCCCTTCTTTCCCTCAAGCTTTATGTTTTGCTCCCCAAAACACCCCAAAAAGTGGGATGGGGCCCAAAGGTGGTTTTGGTTAGCAATGAGGTCTGATATCTGATTCTTGAATTGTAGTCTCAGAGTTTTTATTCTCTTGTATTTCATGTTTCCAGCCACTAGATTAATGTAGTGTAGCAGTAAACCTTTTGTCTGCACTAATTTAGTAACCTGGTTTTCTTTATAAAGCTCCTGCAGTGCTCAATTGTTAAAATTATCTGTGATGCTGTAGGAGATAACTCTCTTTCAGTGCTGCAGCTGCTGTGTTTTATTTTTGCAATGGTGGATTAGGTTTTGTTTAAACAAAGTGTTGGTTCGCCTCATTTATTCTTCGCTCCTATCAATTTCTCCCTGTTGTAGCTGGAGCTCAGTATCTTAATTTAGCTAGAAGTTGCCATTCAGAAAGCACCTTGCTTTTTGGTGCTGGTATTAATTTGGGCTGTTCCCTGGGATAAGCTTTTTCTAGTGGATAATGCCTTGTCTGTAATCTGAATAATCTGACTTAATTTGGCCTGTTGCTTTTGTTGTATTTCTCTCTTCTAGATGGAGAAAGCCCCCCCCCAATACCTAGTATTATCCTTGGGAGGGCAATGTTGAAACTGGGAGCTAAGGGTTGTTACTGGCCTGAGAAGTAGGGATGAGGCTGTAATATGGGTGATGAGGGCTCATGCTCAGTGCAGTGCTGCACTGGTATTGCCTGAAAGGGAAGCAGGAGCAGCATGTCACCTGCAATGCAAGGTCCACCCCCCTTTTCCTTTTATCCCTGTCTGCCACCATTAGTTTTCCTGTCAAAATTGGAGTAGGTAGTGACCCAAATATGCCTGACCTAGTGCTTATGCAAATATCAGCCTTCCAACAGAGCAGTTCTCATCGTAAGCTTTGCAGATACTTACACCTCATGGGAAATGGAGAGGCTGAGTCTTGTTTTGGTCACTGATATCTTAATTTTTCACCACTTAGATTTCAGTGGATAGCTGTGCTTTTGCTCTGTGCTTGCAAGGAGATCTCCTGCTGAGTCTCATTTAGCCTCCTCCTGGCTCTTCCTAATGATATGTGAAAGAAAATCATGGCTAAGTGCAGGTGATTGGTTAACTGGACTAAATTAATTTGCTATCTATCCAAAGGGAAAGATCACTTTTATCACAGTACTGATGCTGCTGTGCTTGTTATACCACTGCTCTCAAATGCAGATGATTCATCCTTATGCTGGTCAAACATCTACTCCCGTCCTTTAGGAAGCAAAAGGTGTCTTCCTGTCTTTTGCTGGGGCCAGGTGAATTTACTTTCTGAAGTTAGGCTTAGATTTACGTGTAGGTGAATTTTTCTGAGTACCTAAAAGGGCTGAACCAAGACTTTTAGAGGAGGTGGTTATGGTCCCTGTAGCACCTGTAAAACCTGGGGGTCTTTTCTTCTGCAAAGGGAATACAGCTTCCTGTGAGGTTCATTGTGGACTTTGAGGCTCTCCTCTTGCTCTGCCTGTGAGGGAGCTGCTCTGCAAGGCAGGGGATGAGCTGGGAGCAAAGTGAACCTCTGGATCTAGGGATATGGGTAGGAGAGGAAATAGTGTTTGAAGCTGGGTAGAAAAAGGAGGGTATCTTCATTGCAGAAGCATCAATTTGGCTTGTAATTACAGTGGGTATATTTTGTACTGCGTCTTAATCTTTGATTCATTGTTTGCAATTACAAGCTGCAGTTAACAATTCTAGGCTATTTTGCATGCAGGATTCAAACCAGAGCACTGGGCTTGCCTCTGTGGAGCCTGATGGAATAGGTAATTATGTGGGTCATCTATATTCCAAAGAACAAAGTACAGGCAAGGAAGGAACAAAGCTATTTTGGTTATCGCTAGTACAATGTAATCCCTTCTACAAATAATTACTGGTTTCCACCTGCTTCTCTTGGGGCTTAAACTAATTGCTGCGTTAGCAGGCTGCAGGCTGAGTTCAAAAGGCTGGTGCTTCCACAGCTGGCTCTGGAGCAGTGAAAAGGAAGGATTTTGGGGATTATATTGCTGCAGACACTTGACATGAGCAGTTCGGTCGATTTTTTTCAAGTGAATAGCTCTTGCAGGTTATTGAGAGCTGCCTTTTTTGGTTTGTCAGCCATTTGCTGCATCTGGTAAAGTGTTGCTTCTTGCTGTCCTTTTGCATAGTCACTGCCAGGCAGGTTGCTGCTTATTTCCAGCTCCCCAGTAAATACCTGCTGAGCCTTAGTGACACTAGGATTTTACAGGGCATTGCCAATTTGCAAAGCAGGAGGTAAGTGCCAGCCTCTGCTGCTGAAGGGATGTTGTGTGCTGCAAAGGCAGGGAGCAAAGAAAACGTGCAGCAGAAGCAGCAGAGATCCAAAGATGAGCACATGGTGTTAAATACACCAGCTTTAGCTGATGCTAAATCTCTCAGCAGCATGGTTATACATGGGATGCAAAGGGATAACACTGTGTGGTGCTGCTGTTCAGTGTTACATCCGCACCTGACATGCAGGGTAAATGTTCCCCAAGCACTACCTCCGTAGTCATGAAGGGCTTTGTTTGGAAATGGTGATGCACCACCATGGATCAACACCTGTATATGATTTAATTTAATCTGGGAAAGGGTAGAATACTGTGGTAACTTGGGAGCTATTTTGGAGTCTTGGATAAACACCGTTTAGACTTGTGTAAATTTGAAAGTGTTATTTTGACAAAAGTACTGTTTACCCAAGTGAATCTGTGCTTTATTTTGGTATGTGCTTTATATGTATTTGATCAGTCTGCAGGCAGTTTACTCAGACTGTACCTCTAATGCTTTTGAGACATCTAGACCACAGGTTATAGTGTGTTTTTAGTTTGATCTCCGACTTGACTTCAGGTTAGACAGTGTTTAATGGATTGAAATCATCTAATGTGAGTAAGTTTGAGTGGCAGATTGCCTGACCTACTTCTCCCTAGAGTCAGGATAGTCATACAGGAGAGAGACCTTAGATGTTGAGCCCAGTGAGTTAGGGGCTCTCTGCTGAGTGAAAGAAATGCCATGCCTGGGGTAATAGAGTCATAGAAAGGTTTGGGTTGGAAGGGACCTTAAAGCTCACCCAGTTCCAACCGCCTGCCATGGGTGAATATGGCTTTCAGATGTGTTATTTGGTAGGTGCTTGTGATACTGCCCCTCGCACGCACGTTAAAAAGCCCGTGGTAATGTTTCTGATAGGTGCTGCTCCTCTGCTCTGTTTTCCTGTAATTACCTTTCCTAGTGGTGGCCCTCGGATTGCCCTGAGTCAGGAGTGGTCTGTTTAACATCCAGTGAACGTTCTTGGCAGTATGATACTTGGTCATCTAATGAATATAGCTAAGTAATTATTAATTACAGGTGGGAAATAATAGAAGAATTCACACTTTGTGGTTTGGTTTTGGTGTGTTTTGTGCATATGAATGAGCGAATGAGGGACACCAGAGTAGTCCTGTCCCATCCATCGTTATTTGTCCCTCTTACCCATAGAAGAGGGCGTTATTTTTCTTCCCAATAACTCTGGAAAGTTTCAGGGTTTTTCCTTGTTTATGCAGGAAGTTGCTTGGGAAATGTTTAGCAGTTCTTGGTTGAACTGAACTGTTTTCATTTAGCCCAAGTTCCTTAAGGCTCCTTCACCCAGCTTCTAATTTCAGAGCTTGCTTGTCCCTGTCCCTCACACTTAGCCCCGTTTGTTTCTCTGCAATTCTTCCTCTTTGTTGGTTAAACTCATTTTGGACTGATTGCAATGGGAGTAGAATGAGGGCTGGTAGACAATGCCGTAGGAGACAGTTCCTCTGAATGGCTCTGCTTTGTGTAATTTATTGCTTTTTGAGTGTTTTGTGCATGTGAGAGATAAAAAAGAAATGCTCTGTGGGCTGTCTCTTTGCTTGGTTTACAAAGAGAAGAATTAGGTTCAAAAGGAAAAGGTATAGTCAGCCTATGGCTAAAGCATCCAATATTAGCAGGTAGGAATCAGTAAATGTTTGTCTACCATAATTAGTAGGTACTAATTTCTACCGTTTTAAGCAGTCATCTTTGTCTTTTCCCTCTGTTGATATGATCAAATAGCAGTAGATCTGTTCCTGTTTGAGGCTGTGTCAGCATCTAGTGATGAGACTCCAAAGGTACACTGTCTTCCAGGATGATGTTAAAAATAACTCTCAGAGCTGCCTCTTCACAAGCTTTATTGGTGATGACACAGCAGCTGGCACTGTGGCTTCTCAGAGGGTAACTCTGTGAGAGGTGGTTGTTGTGTGAGATGTGATGGCAGGCTTTCATAAACTGGGAAACCCTGGGCTGCCCTCACGCTGTGCTGAATCCTTGGAACACCAATTGAGGATTGGTATGACTTTACAGTCATGCTGATAATGCCTATGCAGGGTTTGGAACCCCCATGAGGAACACATGAGTAAGACACCAAGCAGAGGAAAAGAGTCAAATTTAAGCCAATGCCGGTTAAACAACGGGACAAATCTCACCCTGACATCTCTGGCTCATGAGAAAGCAAAGCAGTCACTTCACTGTTCCGCTGTCAAATAACATGCTAAATAGCTACCAAAATAGCTCAATAGTCATCTGAGCCTCAGAAGAGGGGCTGATGCATCATTGCATGTGCTGAAGCAATTAGGCGCCTGCTCCACTGAGCTGTGCCATTAGACACTGAACCATGAGGCTGGGGAATATGTGATATGGTGCCTCACTAGGTAATGAGGGGAGGAGGCCACAGAGAGTGTGGAGGCTGTGATGCTACAGTCATGGGCTGTTGGGCAGGTGCCACAGCTGTATTTCTAAGGCGTTGCTATGCCCTTAGCTCCCTGTGAACCCCAGCTTTGGGGCAGACTGGGATGGTGGAATAGAGCTTCTTGAGTTCTTCCTTTAAGACGTAGAATGGTTTGCGTTGGAAGGGACCTTAAAGCTCATCAAATTCCAGCCCCCTGCCGCAGGCATGGACACCTTCCACCACAGCAGGTTGGTCCAAGCTCCATCTAACCTGGCCTCAAGCACTGCCAGGGATGGGACAGCCACAGCTTCCCTGGGCACTCTGTGCCAGGGCCTCAGCACCCTCACAGGGAAGAATTTCTCCTAATGTCTCATCTCAGTCTCCCCTCTGTCAGGTTAAAACCATTCCTCCTTGTCCTGCCCCTACAGGCCCTTGTCCAAAGCCCCTCTCCAGCTTTCTGTTAGCCCTTTAGGCACTGGAAGCTGCTCTAAGGTCTCCCCTTAAGGAGCCTTCTCTTCTCCAGGCTGAACAGGCCCAGCTCTCTCAGAATGTTTTGCGATGTTTCTATGGTTCTCCAGCAGTTTGGGTTTTTTTTTCCTTATGTCCTAACACCATATTTCCTGATCCAATGCCACCTGTGGTTTCTGCAGAACTTTGCCTGGGAGGCTGAGGGAGACTTTGGGAAAGGAGGACCGTGACTTGAAATGGCAGGCACACAGAACTGTAGGGAAATTGATGAGGCAAGGTGGAAGTGTGGCTCAGCATGGACTTTGTGTGTGTAAGATGCAGTTTGGGCAGTGCCAGCTGAAGGCAAGTGATGGGAGGTGATCGCTACAGGGTCTGGAGCTGGATCAGAGGCAGGAGGTGGGAAGTGTTCTGGAGAGAGGTGTGAGGGCCCTGAGTCAAACAACAAGGTGGATTTGGGAGCCTGAGCTTCAGGGGTTGGGTGGAAAGAGCTTAGGAAGAAAGAGCAGACTGGGTTTACCTTTTTTTATGTGTTTACCTTGCTCTTGGGCAGTGGCAGTGAAGGAAATGGAGTTGTGGATGTGGCGAATAGCTGAAATAGAGCAGTGAAAGTTGCAGAAGTATGGATGATGTCCAGGTTTCAGGTGAAGCTGAGTACTGCAGTGCTGAAGTGAATTACAGATCAGCTTAAGAAGTACTGAAGTGTGGCCTCCACACTTTCCGCCCCTACAGGCTATGAAGTTCGTGGGAAACCTTTCAAATCCATAAGCTGTGAAGTAAATGCTGAGAACAAATTATAAGCAGCAGGTTTGTGGCTTGTTTTGGAAACCTCTTGTAATGTCACTGGTCCCATTGCTGTTTTATTCAATACAGCCTGTGATACCACCTCTCTGATGTCCTTGCGCACTGTGTGAAGGTCTCTGACCTCCTCAGACCAAAGCACTGTGTACAGAGATGCTGCTTTCGAGCAGCCCCATGCACACAAGCAGCCTTCCTGATGCCTTCTCAAGCTCCTCTCTTCAGCAGCATCATTCTTCCTTCTGTGTCTGCTGCCGGTTGTCAGGGATGCAGCATCTTCCTGGGCCATCCCCCTGTGAAAGGTTTTATAAACTCCAGTTCCTCTAGCGTAGGCTTGTGAGGGTTTTAAATAAGATGACACATCCCTGTCCCAGGTGGATCAATATTTGAGTTGCTTTCAGATCTGCCTGTCACAGAAGAACAGGTAGATAAATGGCATGAATTTCTAAGGAATGCTCACAGTGCCAGCTGCCACGGATGTCACTTCTGAACGCAGCATCTGCTTGGGTACAATGCCTCCCTTGGAGACCTCTGAGGTGTGAGATGTGCACCTAAGCTGGTGGGAGCCCCTGGTTAGGAGGTATGTGTTTCAAGTGAATGAAGGCACCTCCAGGGCATTGCAGCACAGGCAGAGATGGGGTTTGCTTCCACTGGGGAGCTTCAGCTGCAGTCTGTGAAATGAAAAATAAAATCCTCACTGGGAGAGGGAGAAACCCCCAATGGCTGCTAGAGCTGTGCCTGCTTCCACTGGTACTGTGCAAGGTGCTAGGTGTTCTCTGTGCGTGTGTGTAGGGGGAAAGTCATAGAATCCCAGCCTGGTTTAGGCTAGAAGGGACCTTAAAGCTCATCCAGTTCCAACCCCCTGCCACAGGCATGGACTCCTTCCACTGGACCAGGTTGCTCCAAGCCCCATCCAACCTGGCCTTGAGCACTGCCAGGGATGGGGCAGCCACAGCTTCTCTGGGCACCCTGTGCCAGGGCCTCAGCACCCTCACTGGGAAGAATTTCTTCCTAATGTCTCATCTCAGTCTCCCCTCTGTCGGTTTAAAGCCATTCCCCCTTGTCCTGCCCCTACAGGCCCTTGTCAAAACCCTCTCTTTCCAGATTCCTTGTAGCTCCCTTAGGCACTGGAGCTGCTCTAAGGTCTCCCCTTAAGGAGCCTTCTCTTCTCCAGGCTGAACCGTCCCAGCTCTTTCAGCCTGGCTCCAGAGCAGAACTGTTCCTGCCCCAAGAACATGTTCATGACCTCCTTTAGACTTGCTCAAGCAGGTCCACATCTCTGCCTGGAATAGCTGTAGTAGAGTCCTTAAAGTCTGTGATGCTTGGCTATAGTGCTGCAATTCATTTAGAAGTCTTCAAAAGTGATGTGAGGTGGTTTCAGGTTTTTTTTCAGTATCACTATAATACTCTGTTGATGTTTTTTGGGCTGTTTCTTATCACTTGATGTGTTCTCTATTGAGAAGGTTTCCTGGGCCTAGAGATGGGAAGCACGGGTTTGACCGGAGCTTGTTGAGCTCAGTGGGAAACCCCCATGTCAAGTTCAGTGTGACTGTGTGTATGTGAGGTGCTGAGGACAAGGGTGAGGTGGGTGGCAGGGAGATGTGGGATTTGCTTTCCTCTTCATCCTTGGTAGACTGCTGCTTCATGAAGCTTGGATTGGAAATGTATGGATTTATATGGACATCTACACCTTAGATGGTGCCTGAAAGCCTGATTAACTGTAGTCCTCTGATGTGTTTGTGTGTCACATTAAACCAATGGCATTTGGGCAGGAAATTGCCCCAAACACACAGCTACATTTATAACTCCCTGCTTAGGAAATGTGAATCAATTTGAATTTGAAATTTGGGAAGGTTAATCTGCATTTCCCCTGACAGGTGCCATAGTATTGCTTGAAATAGTCTTGTAATGAATAAAGTGTGCTTGGAAAGGGGGAGATCACCATCTGGTTTGATTTTTGAAGCCTGACACAGGTTCCTAGCAGAAAGTGGGTGCTGTCCTTCTGGTTTGGTGCCTTGATTGTATCTGTGTAGCAAGGTGAGCTCTGAACTTCTGGTCAGCTTATGCTGAATTGTTTTCCCCTGACCTTCATCTGCACTGGCAAATGAATACAGGAAAGAAGAAAACGTAGTAGGAGAGAACCAATCCTGGAACAGCTGTAGGAGAAGGAATTGTAAATGATGGATGCCAGAGGCACTGTGCATTTGCAGTTGGGTTTATTGCAAACCTGTTTAGCTTGGGAATGCTGTCCCTCCATATCCAGCGCTTTGGCAGTTTTGTGATGACCTGGCTGCCCACGTGTCACCTGTCTGTCCAGGAGATGATGGTGATTTGAAGATTGAGGTTACCTCTCCCAGCTGCTGCCTATGAGTGTAAGAGTGCCTGAGCAGGGAAAAAAGAGAAATGTTAACTCCTCACTGTACCTCTGCATGCAAGGAGGATGCTCTTTGGAGCAAGCTGCTTGATTCTTTGACTTCTTTCTGTAGCCAGTGTGTGGGGCAGGACATTTACAGGGCTCTAGTTAGGATGTTAAAGCTGGTTCAGATCAGTGGGGCACCTGCTTAGGCACAGGGATGATTGCAGTGCAGTTGCAGTGTATATTAAGGGAGATATAGGACATGAGCCTCAGTGTTAAGCAGTTCCCAGGCAAAAGGGGGAGAAACCCAGCCAGGGGGATCTCCCAGCACTCTCTCCACAGCAGCTGGTCTTGGGCTGTGTGCTGAGCCAGGGCTGTTGGACTGTGCAGCTCTTCCATCAGCCTTTTATAAGGACTCTAATATTTACTTCCTGATTTCGTATCCCTGTATTCAGTCTATTTCCTTCCAGTTAGCTGATGCATGTAGCAAAGCAGTTGTAGCGCTTGGGGCAACGATTTGATCCTGGCTCCCAGCATTTTTCCTTATTGCTGTACTTCAGCTCTGCTCACTTCTCAAAGAGCCCTGGCATGCTGCTCTGTAGGACAGAGGCAGAGGCTTCTTCCTGAAACCAGGTTATTTCTATACTCGGCAAGCTAATTTGTCACACATCACTGGATGTAATGTAAAACGTAAAAGAGAACAAAATTCTGCTTATCTTCGTCTACGCTTAAAACATTGGGATTTTTTTGTCTTTTAAGCATAAAACTAAGACTGAATGACTCCCAGACTTACCTAGAAGGCTGTAGCTATTAGTAAGTCATTACTGTTCCGTTTACTTGTTTTATTCTTTCTAAGCAATCACTTTATCTTACTGGGTCATCAGTTTCGGAGCAGTTTCTTGACTCTAAAATTACTATTCTCTTTCAGGCACATTCATTGCATGTATCTGATATTCTCAAAGATGTAATTGTTAGAGAAGCAGACAGTGTCATTTGCTCAGCATTTCCCTTTGCATTATTTTTTACCTAGCAGTGCAATAATTACTAACAATTGCACTACTTGAAGCTATTATTCAAGGGTTGCTTTCCATCCCTAGCTGGCTGATTTTGCAGCTCATTCATTTAGCTATTGGAATTCCACCAAACCTAAGGAGTTTCCTGCTTTCCTGAGCTGCCTGTCCTATTATTCCCAGGGCATAAATGGCCTTTTCTGTGCAGAAAACAAGATACCTCTAAATTGCTAGGAAGCAAATTAGGGAAAATTAGAAACAGCTCTGGTTCTACTGTTTTGTTTTTTTTTTTTTCCCTGATTCCTTAGAATTGTTTTTTCTGCATTGAGAGTTGATAACTCCTATAACCCTGCCATTTTTTGCAGTAAGTATTTAGGATTAATGTCATTTAGTATCTGTTTTAGGAGCTGGAGACAATAATGCACACAGACCAGCCTCTCTGGGGTCTTCTGCAGCTGTATGGGTTTTGTGATGGGCTGAGCTGTTCCTCAGGGAGAGAAAAATGAAGGGACAGCCACCAGGAGCTCTACCCTTTGATCTCTGCAGTCTTTCCATGGCATTTTCCAGGTATGTATCCTGGGCTTTATTGTTCTCTACTGCTGTTGAGACTTTCCTTTACTTCCCATCTTTTGCTTCCTGCCAGAGCTATTTGCTGAGATCCTCCCCTCCTGTACAGTACCCCTTTTTAGTTCTTCATTTCTCCCTCATTACCACTTCGTTGCCTCATCCTCCAAAACCCAGCTTAATCTCTCCTTCTGTTGAGCCTCTTAGAAGAAAACTTGGTCGTGTACATGCTTATAGCTTCTACATACTAACTACATAGTATGGAATAGTAATTGAGATGTGTGGGTGGTCAGAATCAGCAAAAAATAAATGGTTATAGGATCGTGGGATCAGTTGAGTTGGAAAAGACCTTGAAGTTCATCCAGTTCAACCATTCCTCCAGCACTGCCAAGGCCACCACTAAACCATGTCACTGAGGGCCTTGTCTACATGATTTGTGGACAGTCCATGGATGATGATTCCGCCACTGCCCTGGGCAGCCTGTTCCAAGTACTAGCATGAATGGATCTGGCACAGTCCTAGCTATGACAGTGTTTCACAAGTCAGGAGTTCCCACTCTGGTTAGTGACCTGTTTGCTTGGGCTTGTGCACAAAGCATAAACCTCAGTTTTACTGCATAATCTGAAGCTCTGTGCCAATTTGGGTTTGGCACATATTGCCTACTCCAAATCCTTGAACCACTCAGCACATGAAGACAGCACTGCCAAGGCAGCTGGAGATGAGCCGTGGCCACCTCACCTTAAACCCTGTGAAGTGCCTGTAATGGCGAACTGATTAACCATCACGGTTTAGGCATTTGTGCTGAATTGGTGACATCCCAGGTGAATGAATAAGTTAATAAGGTTTCCTGATTTATGTATTTGTCTGCTTATTTTAAGTAAGAGGCTTCTATCTCCATGGCATTTGAGTTGCCTCAGAACAGCACTGCTTCTCATCCTGTATTTACAGTCACCTAATTAGTGTAGGAATTCCTTATACACAGGACAACTGATATATCACTTCTGTCCTTATTGGCTTTGTAGGTTTGTTTAGGCAGGCATAAATTTGTACTTGTGGATATATAGTCAACTAGATTGCAGAAGACCTTTAGGATGACCATGTATTTCAGTGATGACAGTTCTCACTGTAACCGTTCCTGCAGCTTAAGAGCTCTGCCAAAGAGACTTGAAGTCATCTTACTGATGTACTCTACCACTGATACCATGAGCATGAAAGTCTTGTCAAAAATATTCATATTCACCATTGCTTTAAGATGTGCTCCCTGGATCTCTCAGGCTGAGATAGTTAAAGTGATCTTATGCTGCATGGTACCATATCTATTTGCTAAATCCCATCTAAAACTCTCCTTGTTTACAAGCCACATTGCTTTCTAGTGCTGCAAACCTAAGATGAGAGTGAAAATTAAGCAGTTCTTAAAATTTCCATTCTGATGCCCTCTTGCTAGTGAAGGCTGTGAGCAATTCCCATGTGCCACCTGAAGCAGGAGCATGCAGGTGGGTTTGGAAACACACGCTTTTGCCTTGTCAGTCTGTCATCATGTCTGAAAGATTGACAGGGTATGGTGATGAATAAACATATGGCATTTTGATGTAGTCTCCTTTGAATACAAAGCATTCACGTAGTTCCTGAGATAAAACAGAAGTGTGGGAGGAGAAAGATGAGTGAGTCAAATCCTGACTCAGAGGAATTTATTTTCTTAGGAAGGGAGCCAGGCACTATGTAAACAGAGGCAAAGGCAGGTAACAAAGCAGCAAATGGACACTCCATCCAGCTCTCTTTGAGATTTTGTGGCAAAGCTCCAGTTGATGTCCGTGGAAGATGGGTCAGTCCACTCAGACCAGCACTGAAACCTTGTGATGCTCTGGTAACCAGTTGATTCAACGTTTTAGCTTGTGGAACTAACAACTGGATTAATAACTTCTCCCCAGAGAGTGAGAAAAGAATCACGGGTTCTTCTCTTACCCATTTCCCATTTAACAACAAAGTGGTTGTAGCTGCCTTGCTGTGTTTGAGTTTGGAGGAGTAGTTTACGTAAAGTATGCAGATTAATAGATGGGTAAGGTTGTAAGAAGAAAACACCCCATGTGTTAACACAGAGGGCTGCTGAGTAATCCCTTACAGGCACACAGATAAGACTTGTAAAATAACCCTCTGTGTGTATATTCTGTCTTTCCTATGAAAATCTGTTCTCTCTTAATTTCCCCGGAGTTTGCAGGTGCACTACTGCCATTTGCTGGAGATAAGCCCACACAACTGTTCAAGGGGAAACTGATGGTAAAGGTAAATGTCCTACAGTGAGCTTCTCAAAATCTGCTATGCGTGACTTTCTCTTTAGCATTAGAGCTGGACTCTAGCTCTGAACCTTCTGCCCAGCACTCAACTTCTCTGAGGTCCAAGGCTCAATGGCTTTCACAGTTCAAAGATTTAAGGATGTAGCTGGAGCTGGTTTCTGTTGATGAGTTTTTAAATGCACTCTACAGAAGAAGTGTGTCTTGCATTAGGCTGCAAGGGACAGGCACATGTGGTGTGGAAAAAGCCCTGTCCTGCAGTTCGGATGTTCTCTCCTTCAAAATCAAGAGTGGTTTCCTCACAATGCTTCCTAGAAGCATTAAGGGAAACTTTGCTGTTCCCTTCTAGGGCCACAAGCCTCTCCATTTTCCATTCTGCACACCTTCACCTATTTGCTTTCTAGGAAATGTATGCATTATTTTAGGACTCACCCTTTAATGCTTTCTAGGGCTCTGTCTGCTTTTCCCAGGATTCTCTACCTGCTTCTATGAAGCTTTCACTATTTGTAGGACCCCATTATTTTTGCTTCCCTTGGAATCCTCCCCTTTGGCTTTTCAGCACAGCTCCTTGGTGTGTTCCAAGAAAACATGAAGCATTCCAAGGCTCCTGTGACCTGTTTGTAGGAATTATCCACATTTTCTAGGGCACTGTGAGTTTAGTTTCTAAAAGTTCCTCTTGCTTTACAGGAACTCTCCATGATTTCTGTGGGTGCAGCTGGTTTGTGTTCTAGAAATCACCTCTTCAGCTTGCTGCAATTTGCCCCTGAACGCTTCCTCGGACTTTTCCATGCTTGAAAGGAATTAATTTACTAGGAATACCATCCTTTGGGTTTCTACAAATGGCTCTCCCCTGGTTCCTAAGAAATCTCCATGTCTCCTTTGTGCATTCCTATCTACCTCCTAGGAATGTTCCTACCTGCTGCCTGTGAATTTTTCTTCTGCTTTCCAGCAATTTCCCATTGCTCTCTAGGCCTGCCTAGGCTATGAAATAGTCCTTTGTGCTTTTTAGACCGAATTCTTCATTTGTTTTGCAGGAATGCCTTATTTCCTTTCTGGTAATATGCCCTCATCTTCTATGGATGGTCACTTTTGAGGAAACCTTGATTGGATTCCTGGCACTTCTTCCTTTCTCAGAATTCCCCCATGGCCTTCCAGGAAATCCTCCAGCCTAGGGAACCTCTGTGTTATTCCTAGGAAGACCCTCTCTTTTAGACAAATTCAGTCTTACTTCTGGGAATTCCTCTCTGCTTTGCAGGAATTCCCTACTGTGCTCTCAAGGAAAGCCCTGCTTGCTCAAGGAATGTTCTCTTTCCATTCTAGCAGCTCCCCAGTGCTTTCAGGAAGGTCTCTGTGTTCTCTCTAGACTTTATAAACAGCATCTCTTGGAGCGTGGTGGGTTTTTCCCCTTTCGCTTGCTGCAAATTCCCTGCTGCTATCAAGAATCCATCGCTTGCTTTTCTTAGAAATCCTCATCTGTTTTCTAATAATTCCCTTCTTCCTTTCCAAGAATTCCCCATCTGCTTTCCAAAACCTTTTGTGCTTTCTAGAAATTCACTCCTTGTTTACCAAGAGTTCCTCATCTGCTTGCTGGGAATTCCCTGATTATTTTCTGGAGTTTTCTCTCCCGGTGTCCACTCTGTTTGCTTTCAGGAATTTCTGTATGAAGAGAGGCTGAGAGAGTTGGGGCTGTTCAGCCTGGAGAAGAGAAGGCTGCATACAGACCTCATAGCAGCCTTCCAGTATCTGAAGGGGGCCTATAGGGATGCTGGGGAGGGACTCTTCATGAGGGACTGTA
>JASSUY010016722.1:0-40063 GCA_032466535.1 Forpus xanthops | reverse complement strand
CCCCGGCACCGGGACGACCCGGCGGACCGGCCCCCACCGCGCCCCGTCCGGCCCGAGCGGGATCCGGGGCTTTCCCCGGTTCCCCCGCACGGCGGGCAGGGTTCTCTCCGCGGCTGCTCCTGTCTCTGTTGCTGGCTCCGATTCACAAGCGCAACCCTCCGGCTCCGGGGTCTCCTCAGTTCCCTGGCTCTGCACTCCCGGTCCTCCTGTCCCCACAGCCCCCGAGCCCAACTTTTCAGGGACCGGGACACCCCAGAGATGCAGCTCCGCAGCCCCTCAGCCCCGACCATCCCCAACCTGCTGGGGGTCACCCGCAGGCATCCGTGTCCTGTCTGCTGTATGTTTATGTTGGAGGGGGGGGGTGTGCAGAGTATGGTGCTGCAGTGGTGGTGGGGGGAAGCAGCCCCTTGGTGGGAGCAGAAAGGGCCGAATGGCCACGGAGGGGTCCCAAGAGGTGCTCAGGATGCTGAGCAAAGCAAAATGCTCTGACTGTGCCAGAGGAGGCTGCTCCTGACAGTGCTGCCCACAGGATGTGGGTGCTGATAACTCGGATGGCTGAAAGCCTAATGAGGTGGATTCACGGGTAAAATATCCACCGAGGATGACTGAATAAACACGGCAGCACCACCTTGGCTTGAGGAAGTCCCTGAGTCACGGCGGCCCTGCGGCACCCAGGCTGAGCTGGCTGTGGGTGCAGAGTGCACCTGGAGCTCTCTCTGTCCCTCTACTGTAGCAGTGCTTCCATGGCGGCTTTGGGGGCACAGTGGGCTTTCCTCAGCAGCCTAGTGCTCCCCATGTCCCTGTGTCACTGTGCTCTGCCCCACCATCGGAGGGCAGCTCCGGGCACATGAGGTGCAATATGGAGCAAGGCCAGGCCTCACACAGACCCATGCCCCGATGTGGGGGTTTGGAGAGATGTGTGGCCCCAAAGCTGGCAGGGAGGTGAGGGGCTGAGCTGGTCCCCAACTCTTTTTGGGGGCCAGACCCCCAGGCAGCCTGTGATCAGGCAGCAGATGGAAATGGGGACAGTGGGCACGGTGCTTCATGGCACTGTATGGTTGTATGGCACTGCATAGGGGAACCCTGCACTGAGACCAGGACGGCTGGGCTGGGTGTGCAAGGCTTGCCCTTCCTGGATGGGGTCACACCATTCCATGGATGCTGTGGTACTGAGCACAGCCAGGAGCACACAGGGTACCTGGAGAGCACCATTACATGGGCTGGGGTGCAGAGGAAACCCACATATATGCCGTGGTGTTTTCCCCCAGTGGGAAGGTTGGGTCAGTGTGCGCCGAGAGGACAAGCGTGACAGAAGTGGGGTGCAGGAGAGCTGCAAATGCACATCAGTGTGGGGCTGAGGATGCTGCAGTGCTGGGATGGGTACCGAAAGAGCTCTGTTATGCGGGGATGCGGAGCAGACAGGCTGGAACCCACACGTGCGTTGTGGGGCACTGCAGCTGGGGTACCGCTGTGCCAGGACGGGTACAGCGCAGCGGGGCGCGGGGCCGGGATCCCCCGAAGGCACCGGCGCTCCTGCGGACCCGGGGGAGCCCTCCACCACCCCAGCTGCCCCGCTAGGGGGCGCGCTGCCGCTGTCGCTGCCCTCTCGCAAGATGGCGGCCGCGGCTTCACCTAGCCGGGCCTCCCCCTCCCTCCTTCCCCCCGGGCAGGGGCCGGACGGGCCGCGTCGCCATATTGGCTGTTGTCCTGGCTGCGGCGGGCGGCGGGCCGTGCTCGCCATGACTCGCAGGCGGAACAAGGCGGCGGCGGCGGCGGGTGTCGGCTCCGGGCCTCGCCGTGAGAGGCTGGGGGGTTCCGACGCTGGTCCTCCTCCCCCGCCACCGCCGCCTCCACCGGAACCGCCCGCCCTGCCTGAGGTGGTGGTGGCGGCGGGCAGCAGCGGGGAGCCGGGCAGAGCCACCGCTCAGGTACCGGGTTAGATCCTGCGGGGCTGTCTTGGGAGGGGGTTCCGTGAGTGAATGGGGAATGGGGCAGGATCCGGGGGTTGGGCCAGAGGCGAGCCCCCTCCACTCCCCCTCCCCGAGCCCTGCCCCATCCCTGCACGACCCCGGCCTCGGAGCATCCCTGAGGCACCGCCGCCCTTGAGGCACTGGTGCCTCCCACCTCCGTCCTCCCGGGTTTGGAGGGTCCTCTGCACCTTCGTGGTGGTGATGGGGGAGCCCCGGGGGAGCCGCGCTGCCGGGGTGCACCTTTGGCTGGGGGGGGGGGAGGATGAGGTGGGTGGGGAAGGTGGGAGGTGGAGGTGAAGCCCGAATCCTTCTCTGGGGGGATCGGCTGCCTTGGGATGCGGGAGCCACTTTGTACGGCATCCTGAGGCACGCGTGGTGCTGGGCTGGGTGTGCGGACAGCGCCCGACCTTGCCTGGATTGGGCTGGGCATAGGAGCTGGGTCGTGGCCATGGGTTATGGATGCTTTGAGCTGCAGTGGGAGCTGGGGTGCCTCTGGCAGATGGCCGGGGTGCTGGGGGCTCCCATCGATGCTCATCTCTCCCAGCAGTTAGGGATAGCTGAGCTCGGACTTTCCTGGGGAGGGTGAATCAGCCGGGAAACCTGTCCCCACCATTGCATGCTGCTCCCGCTGACATGACCAGCACTGATCTGCAGCATGACAGCAAAGGGCTCTTCTGTGCGCCCCTTACCCGTCCTGTGAGCGGCTCTGCTCAGGAGACCCATGTGCGCTGGGGAGGGCAGAGCCCTGCGCTCGGGTGGCGTGGCCGTGCTTCAGGGGGTGTTCCCAGCGCTCCTTCCTGCGGGAGGGTCCGGCCCTGTCCACGGCAGGTGGCTGAGCATCTGCCGAGCAGGATGCGGGCTCTCCCGCACCTCTTGCTGCCCGGCTGCAGCTGCCTGCCCCGGGCCGTGGCACGGAGCCGGGGGGTGGGCCCCGGGCCCGGATGAGCTGGGCGGGTTGGGGACCGCAGCGCTCTCACTTGCCGTGCGCTGCGTCTGCTCCCGCTGAGACTCGGGGCAGCCTTGGGAGCCCCCCACCTCCCTGCGGGTGGGCGAAGGGAGCTGTGCCCCCCCTCTGCTCTGCTTGGCCTCTGACCTTTGCTTCACCTTGAGCCTGGGAGACGCCATCTGTTCCGCAGCAGCAGTTCAATGTGCAGCTCATTGTCGTGGGGCCCCGCCGCGGAGGCAGACAATGGAGGCCCTCTCGCCCGTGCCACACCGGGCTCGTCACGGCTGTCAGGCCTCCGGCTAGCCCGCGGGCTGCGTCCCGGCTCCTGCTGCTGCCCCGTGCCGAGAGAGCACCGGGGGCTGCACCCACCATGGTGCATCTGCCGCTGGCGGAACAGAACAAAGAGGCAGGAGGGAGAGCCTGGGGCCCTTCAGTAACACAGTGGGGGGGTCTGTGATGGGAAAGAAGGGAGGGCTGTGGCTGTCAGACCCCTCTTGTATCCCTGTGTGGCGATTTCTGTGGGTTTTGCTTTGCTCTGAGAGTCCCCTTGGTCCCACTGTACCAGATGTGATGGTGGGAGTTGCTAGGGGCTTCTCAGGCATGCTTGGTGGTGAGGCTGGTACTTTATCATAGTGTAATCTTCCCAAGGGTCCAGAGTGCTCCAGGCTGGCACATGGCAAGCTGGCAGCAGCTGGGCAGCCTGAGGCTGCTCTCCTCCAGTGGGAGAAGGTGCAGTTCCACATGTGGCCTACAAGAAATTCTCTGGTTTGGTGTCAGCATACTGATGTTTCATTTGCTGCCTCATCTGCCCTGCACCTGCGCCGACCTGCTGCCCTGCCATGCGGTGGATCATACTTGGGGTGACTCACGGTCTGTGTCCTTCTGCAGGTGCTGCCCACCACCAACCAGTCAGTGCAGACGTGCTGCTTGCTCTGTCACCGGGAGCGCAAGGACTGGGGAGGGCCATCCCACAATGGGCTGGTTTCCCCGGGTGAGAGGCTGCCACCGGACTTCGTGCCAACACTTGTGCAGAACCTCCTGGGAGAAATGCCATTGTGGATCTGCCAGAGCTGCCGGAAGAGCGTGGAGGAGGAAGAGCGACGGGCAGTGCAGGAGCAAGCCCTGGCGGTGAGCAGGGTTGGAAAGCGGGGGGCTGTGGTGCTAACCACCCTATGGCACTGGCTGGGTGTGCAAGTCCCCTCCTCACTGAGAACTGAGCGCTTCAGACATCCCTGCACCATACTGCACTCCCTGGGGCTGCTGCTGCTGACTCCTTGGGGAGAGTCTGCCACGGAGGCTTATCTGGCAGCCTGTATGGAGTTGGAGCTGTCTGCCTGGAGAGGTGTTTCTCTGCCAGCCCTGCTCCAATGTGCATTGTGCCTTGTGCCCCTGATCCCAAAACTATCTCCCTGGAGTGGCAGCGTGTGCCAGAGCAAATGCCTGCCTGTGCATGCATGGAGCTCAGGGAAAGAGACGCTCCTTCCTGCTTGATTTTATTTAACGCTGGCATGGTTTGAGGGGGGACAGAGCAGGCATGTGGCCCTTGGCACAGCCTGGCTATGCTGGTGGGGGCTCTGGGAGCCAGGCTGTGTTGCTGTTGGGCAGATTGGCTGTTTGCCACCCCCAAGACAGTGACAGAAGCAGTTCTTGCATGCTGAGCTCCAGCCTTGAGGCAGTAGGGGGGGGTCTTGGTGCTGATGCCCTGGACCAAGGGCTTCCCCTCCCAGTCCACTGCTGCTTCACTCTTTGTTTTCCTTGCCAGGTCTCGTTATCCCACACATCCTGCAAGTCACAGTCTTGTGGGGGTGGCTCCCACTCCTCTTCCTCCTCCTCCTCCTCTTCTTCCTCCTCGTGCCATGGGAACTCAGGGGACTGGGACCCCAGCTCTTTCTTGTCCGCTCACAAGCTCTCGGGCCTCTGGAACTCACAGCACACCAACGGGGCTGTGCAGGGCAGCCCCCTTGGGGCCCTCCCTGCTGCACTAGGTGAGTTGAAGCCAGCCGTGGGGTTGAGCAAAACTTTCTGCCTAGTCCTTAACTTAGGTGGCTCCTTGTGGGCCGGGGTAGGCAGGCTGGGCCTCTGGATGCCAGTGCCAGCAGGATGCCTGGGTGCCTTTGCAGAGGATGCTGGGAGCCAGCCCCAACTCCGCTTTCCTTCCAGGCGAGAAGCACCCCAGCCTTGCTGAGTCTCCGGAGTGCACTAGCCAGGCACCGGCCGTGGCACCAGGGCTCAAGGCCTGTCCTTACAGCCACACAGCCTCCTCCACCTCCAGCAGTGCTGCCCCAGGCTCGCCTCTGCCTACCTCACTTGACTTCTGCAAGACACTGCCGAAGCAGTTCAAAAGCATGTGCCGAAGGGCCACCCCGCCAGGTACATGCCCAGGGCAGGGCCTGCCTTGCCCTCCTGTGCCAATGCTCCACACGGCCCTCTCTGCCCCAGCACCTTTTCCCATGATTTGCTGTCCATGGGTAGGGCTGAATTCTGTGGGAGAAACAAGGTGCTGCTGTGGCCCTTTGTGAGCAGGGATGACTTCTAGCCCAAGCATCCTGCTGCCTGGGGGAGGAGGGGTTTGTCCCATGGAGAAGCACCCTGTGGAGAGTGTGGGTGGCTCTGAATGTAGCCCTGACCTGTTCAGGATAGCTGGTGTCTGACTGCCTCTGCTCCTGCCCCTCTGCAGGTGAGGCCTTCCACTCAGAGCATCATCAGCACTCCGACCTCACTGCTCCTCCCAACAGTCCTACGGGCCTCCCCTCCCAGCCACCAGCGCTGATCCCCTCCAAGCAGATGCCTGCCCACGCGGGGCCCTTTGGCTCACCGCCCCACATCCCGCTAGGCACCTCCCCTCAGGCTGCGCTCTTCCCTGCACCCAGCGTGCAGGCAGCAGCCCCGAAGCTGGTGTCTGAGTCCCCTCCCACCAGCACAGTCCCGCACAGCCCGGGGTCGTGCAAGAGCCCTCACCTGCCCTCTGCCAACGTGCCGCTGCTGAAGATGCCGCCTCCGCTGTCAAGCTGCACTCATCCCTGCAATGGGCACTGTAGCACTTCGCTCATCCCTCCTCCTGCCTCCCACCAGCTGCCCAGCACAAACAGGTGAGTAGAGGAGCTCTGTCTGCTTCCAACCTCTCCTTTCTGGGCTACATGCCCTTTCTCCCTGCCCGCGGATATACTTTTCCTTGCGGAGGGGCTGGCTGCTCTGGTGTGGTGGTGCGGAGGGCCACTGTCTTTGCAGGGCAGTTCCGCTGCTGCAGACCCCTGGTCTATTGAGGGTTCAGCTCTTTCTCTCCCCACGTGTCTTCTCCCTGCGGTTGTCCTTTAGTACTGTGGTGCAGTAGAGACTGTGCTTACTCCTCCTCCAGCTAAAAGACCAAAAGGAACCGCCCGGTCAACCTGCTGTTGGCCAACAGGACCTTTGTCAGTGAGACACGTCGGGCAGCTGTGGCACTGAGCAAAAGTCCTCAAGAAGATGAAGCCTGTGGTCTTGTTCTGCTCGCCTTCTCCCTTGGCCCTCTTTGGGCTGCCTGTGCCCTGGAAGAGAGCGGGTGCTGGTTTTTCTCCGCTGATTAAGTGCTCCCTGTGGAGGGTCAGCCAGGTCCCGAGCTGGAGCTCTAGGAATGGTGCTGTGGGCCTTGCCCTGGCCTCCCTGTCTGAGCTGGGTGGTCTGTGGCTGTGGGAGCCGGGCCTGCCTGCCTGTGGGGATGTCTGGCAGCTGCATGCAGTTCCAGCGTTTCTCACCTGTGCTACCTGCTGCCCCCAGTGAGTACCGCTCCCTGCCCTGGAAACAGCTTGTGGCCTGGCAGAGGGACACTGATTCTGGAGCTCTGGTGCACCTGCCAGAGGCCCTGGGGGGCAAGGAGCTACAGATGTCTTCTGCTGTGGGCTCCTTTGGCATCTGCTCCTGGAGGAGAATGCAGGGGAGGGGGTTTGCCCTGGAAATCCTTCTGCTTGGGCTCAGGCTGCGCTGGGAGGGGTGTTCCTACACAAGTAATGCAGGAGGCAGTTTTTGAGAACCCTGGCTCTTGCCCACCTCTCGTCCTTCTCCCCTCCTTTGCAGGGACCTCTCTTGCAAAGGGCACAAGTTCCCAAATGGTACCAGCTGCCACCCGCCGCAGCCCTGCGAGGCAGATGAGGGGCTCGGGGAGGACGAGGACAGCAGCTCCGAGCGCAGTTCCTGCACCTCCTCCTCCACCAACCAGAAAGATGGGAAGTTCTGCGACTGCTGCTACTGTGAGTTCTTCGGCCACAATGCGGTGAGTGAGGGGCTGGTTTGCAGCCACCCCCAGTCCTTGCGTTCTGCTCTGCAATGAAGTGTTAGGCAGCCTGTGTGCCAAGAGCACGGGGATGGGCAGGTCTGGCCATGGCTGCTTCCTGCCAGTGTGTGCATGTCCCCTTCGCTTCCATCATCATCAGTGTGATGGTCCCCTCACTCCCAGCTCACAGACATCTGCCCAGCCCTGGGGCTCAGTTCTGCCAGCCAAACGCTGTGGCTTCACGGTGGAAGAGAGTTCCATGGGGGCTGTGCTGACTTGTCTTGCTGGGACCTATGAGGCAGGGGTGGTTGGGGAGGTCGGTGTGGGTCTGGTGGGAAGCTGGGATTGGCTTCATGTGCATGGCCAGCTGATGGCTGTCACCTACTGCAGCCCCCAGCTGCTCCCACCAGCCGCAACTACGCTGAGATCCGGGAGAAGCTGCGCTCACGCCTCACCAAGAGGAAAGAGGAGCTGCCACAAAAACTGGGGCATACCAGCAGCTCAGGAGAGCCCGCTGTGGACCACCGCAATGTGGACGAGCTACTGGACTACATCAACAGCACAGAGCCCAAGCCCTTGAACAGTGCCAAGGCAGCCAAGCGAGCACGGCACAAGCAGAAGAAGAAGGTGAGGATGGGCAGAGGGAAGTGTTGCCTGGGGCAGGCTGCAGGAAAGAGGTCAGAGCAGGACTGTGCCCCTTCCAGGGCTTTGTCTTCTCTCCCTTGCGTTCATTGTTTTGTTTGATCTCCATCTCCTCTGCTGCTGTCTTCCCTGAGGTGACAGTGGTGTTTGGTTCCGTGCAGGGCTTCCCCTTCCCCTGCCTCTGATACTGCAGAGGGTGGCTCAGCCCTTCTGTGTGCTTTAGATTGTGCTGTTCTACCTTGCTGTATGCCACATTTCTGACAAGCACTGTGCATCTGTGGTGGGGAGAGGCGCATCTGTGCCGTGATTGCTCATGCCCAGAGCACTGTTGTGTGCAATGTGGCAGGTGTTGCACTGCAGAGGACACATGGCAGTTTGAGGGCTTTGGAAGATGGGTGGTGGCCATGCTGAGCAGTGACCCTTAAGTGTGCAGTCTAACAATGGCTAGTCCTGTGGTCCAAGCTACCCTGTCCTTATGGCACCCCTGTTGCAGGAGAAGGAGAAAGCCCAGCTGGAGGTGGAGGCCCAGAAGCGGGCAGAGCGTGCCCCTGCAGCCAGCCAGGCCAGGGAGCCAGCCGAGGAGAAGCTGCTAGAGTGGCCGGAGCTGGAGCTGGAGCGGGTGAACAGCTTCCTCAGCAGCCGGCTGCAGGAGATCAAGAACACCATCAAGGACTCCATCCGAGCCAGCTTCAGCGTCTATGACCTCAACCTGGACGTCAATGACTTCCCCAAGAAGGCAGCTGTTCTGGAGCAGAAGAACTTGCTCTCCAACCTCAACGGCTCCTCTGACCTGCAGGACATAGACCTGGCTCTGGCCCCGCTCAGCCTGGGTCCTGCCAAGAGCCACACACTGCTGCGGGGTGAGCTGGGCCCCCGATGGGGTGAGGGACCTGGGGAGCCGCCACCAGCCCCAGTGGCTGAGAACGGCGTTGTGAAGCGCCTCAGCGCCGTGCCCAGCCTCTCCCGCATGATCTGGGTGCAGTCCAAGGCTGCGGACTCTGCTGTGGATCGTAGCGGGCTAAGCCCGGAGCCCAAGGAGGGACCACAGCCCAAGGGGCTGGAGCCACCGGAGCCAGGACCAAGCCGGCAGCGCAAGAACAAGCGTCAGAACGGGACAGCAAAGAAGGGGGAGGGCATGGCTGTAGTGCCCCGGCTGGAGAGCCCTGGTGTGAAGGGGCACGTGCTGGGAACTAAGCACCCTTCCAAGGGCAGTGCCTCAGAGCTGCAGCGGGTGGTCAGCTGTGCTGAGCAGGGTGAGAGTGGCAAGGGGCAGCCCTGGGGTAGCAGCAGGATGGAGAAGGAGAGACACAGCGAGTGGAAAAGCCGGAAGGGAGAGGGCAAAGTGGAGCTGCCAGAGCCAGTGCAGCAGCAGCAGCCTGCACTGGGTACTGCGGACCGGCAGCTGCCAGTGCCTCCCATCTTAGGGGGCTCCCCCCAGCCAAAGGGCAAGAGCAGGAAGAGCCGCAACAAGGTGGAGAAATCCAGTACCTCAATCGGTGAGTGCCAGGAATGCTGCTCTGTGCTGCCATCTTCCTGCTGGCACCTTCCTTGCCCCCTGCACTGACCCTCTGCCCCTCTGCCTTGCCAGATGATGTGTTCCTGCCCAAGGACCTGGACGGGGCTGAGATGGACGAGACTGACAGAGAAGTGGAGTATTTCAAGAGGTGAGGGGCAGCCCCGAGGGGCCAAACCCGAGTCGGTGTGTGGGGCAGAGGGGCTGAGGGCTGACCAGGGCCATCCTTCCTGTCCCCGCCAGGTTCTGCCTGGACTCAGCCAAGCAGACACGGCAGAAGGTGGCGGTGAACTGGACCAACTTCACCCTGAAGAAAACCACTTCCAGCGCAGCCCAGTGAGGTGCTGCCTCTCCTCACTGTGCCCTCTGCCTCGCTGCGACGGGGCCCCCTCCTCTGCGGGGGGCTCCCGGTGCTCTCCTGGCCCGCGGGGACCCCCGGGGCTATCCCTCTCCTTCTGCCCCGTCCCCCGCGGGTTCCCCGTGTCCGTGTGCTGCGGGGAAGGACCCGCGCTGGACCCAATAAAGAACTTTTTAATTTTTTATTTTATTTAAACCCCGCCGTCTGCTGATTTAAGCGGGGGGGGGGGGGGCAGCGCCGGGAGGGGAGCATGGGCCGCAGAGGCCGCCCATGTGCTCCTGCGTTGCTAGGCAACGGTGCCCGTGTCGTCGCTTCCGGTGCGGGCGGGGCAGGTGGGTGTCTACATCCGGGGCAGCGCTGTTGTTGCGTGGAGACGGCGCCATGGAGGTGGCGGACCGGAAGGTGGGAGAGGGTGCGGGAGCCCCGGGGGGTGCACCCTTCCGGGCTGTCCTTACCCTATATCCACCCCACAGAGGCAGCGGGAGGAGGCGGCGGACACGTCCGACCTGTCTGGGGAGGAGGATGACGACTACGTGCCTTACGTGCCCGTCAAGCAGAGGAAGCAGCAGATGGTAACGGGGCCCGGCGCTGGCGGGGAAGGGCTCTCAATGTCCCCCCTCAGCCCAGCGCGGGGTCCTCACGCAGCCTCGACCCGCGTCCTTCCAGCTGCAGAAGCTGCTGCAGATGCGGCGGAAGGTGGTGTCCGAGGAGGAGCAGCGGGACAGCGGGAGCGAGCAGCGGGGGGACGAGGATGACATACCCCTGGGGCCGCAGTCCAACATCAGCCTCCTGGACCAGCACCAGCACCTAAAGGAGAAGGCAGAAGGTAGAGAAGCAGCTGGTAGCTGGGCTGGGTGGCTTCCAGAGGGGAGCAAAACCTCCTCACCATTGCTGTGACTCTCTCCCCTCCCAGCTCGGAAGGAGTCAGCCAAGGAAAAGCAGCTGAAGGAGGAAGAGAAGATCCTGGAGAGCGTGGCGGAGGGCCGAGGTGCGTGGTGGGAGCTCTAAGAGCTGTCAGGGCAGCAGCAGGGACATTACCCGCCTTGCAGCACTCAGGGGTGGTTATACCCAGGAGTGGGACAGGCGATCACAACAGAACCCCTTGGTCAGCTTCCATGGCAGGCCCCTGGGCAGGACAGGCAGCAGCACTTGTTCCATTGCCCAAGGGGCTTTCAAGGATGCTGCTTTCCCTCCTCTGTCTCCAGATGTGGTCTTTGCCTGAGTAGCTCAGTGCTGAGCTTAAGGGCATCTGGAGATGGAGAGTTTGCACTGACCCCATCTGCTTTGTTCTTGCAGCTTTGATGTCAGTGAAGGAGATGGCCAAGGGCATCACCTATGACGATCCAATTAAAACCAGGTGTGTTTCAGAGTACAGAGGTTGTCTTTCCGAAAGCACTGCCTCCTGGCACCTGAAGAGAACCAGCAGCCATACAGCCTCACAGATAGAGCACTGGTTTGCAGCCACTGGCTTTTCTCTTGCTCTTGTGTCTGGCTTCTTACTGCTGAGTGTCTGGCTTCTTACTGCTGAGTGTAAGATCAAAGGCTGTTGAGTCACTTTGGATGTTGTTTAATATACAGTAACTGCTAAAGCAGTTATGTTAAACTTGAAGACTTGAGGTAGATCTTCAGCTCTTGGAGGTGACTAATCTACAGGAAGAAACTGGGGGAGGCTACAAAGCCAGTACTGCTTGAGGCAGTGTCACAGAGATGTATCCAAAAGATTTTGGCATGTTCCATCCATAGGCTGTTCTCAGTTCTTGGCACTGTTTACTGAGACTTTGGGGAAACGTTTCATGTATGGAACTGTCTTGGATCTGCTCCTGTGTTCCTTGGGGTTACTTGTTTTCCTTGGTGGGATGTTGGAACTCAGTGGGGAGTTCCCCTGGGCCACAGGCTCTGGAGCCCCAGCCTCATTCTGCACCATAACTTTCCCCTGTTGCCCTCACAGCTGGAGAGCACCTCGTTACATCCTGGCCATGTCAGAGGCCCGGCACGACCGCGTGCGCAAGAAGTACCACATCCTGGTGGAGGGAGAAGGGATCCCACCCCCCATCAAGAGCTTCAAGGAGATGAAGTTCCCAGCAGGTGGGCCAGGAGAAGCTCCAGACAGGGCAGGGGGAAGTTTTTTGCTGGGAAAAACACATCAGTGAGCAAAGCTGTTGAATGGAGAGAGTCTCTTCATCAGGGACTGGAGATGAGACAAGGAATAATGGGCTTGAAGTTAAACAGAGGAAGTTCAGGTTAGATATAAGGAAGAAATTCTTTACTGTGAGGGTGCTGAGGCACTGGGACAGGTTACCCAAAGAAGTGGCAAAATGCCCTATCCCTGACAGTGTTCAAGGCCAGGTTGGACAGAGCTTTGGGTGACATGGTCTAGTGTGAGGTGTCTCTGGCCATGGCAAGGGGTTGGAACTGGATGATCTTAAGGTCCCTTCCAACCTAAACCAGTCTGTGATTCTATGATTAATGCTTGGTGTTAGTGAGGTTGGTCACAGCTGGAATTCTCAGCAGTGGCTTTGTCACTCAGCTTTTTTCCAGGGGGTTTTGGTTGATGGTGCAAGAACTGCTGCTGGGACCTGACGAGGAAAAGAAAGGGAAGACTTCATGTAACAAACGTGTATGTCCCTATTCTGTCACAGCTATCCTGAGAGGCCTGAAGAAAAAGGGAATTCAGCAGCCAACACCCATACAGATCCAAGGCATCCCCACCATGTGAGTGCTCTGCCAGTCCCAGACTGGGGAGCAGTGTGAACTGGGAACTCTTCCCTGCCAGATGCACCCTGTCAACTTCCTTGAGCCCCAGAGGCTTGAGATATTCTGTGATGATGCTTCTCACCATTGTCCCTATTTCTCTGCCAGCCTCTCGGGAAGGGATATGATTGGCATTGCCTTCACTGGCTCTGGGAAGACCTTGGTGTTCACTCTCCCCGTGATCATGTTCTGCCTGGAGCAGGAGAAGAGACTGCCCTTCTCCAAGCGAGAAGGACCATACGGTCTCATCATCTGTCCCTCAGTGAGTGCCATTGATGCGGTGACAAGCAGGAGGAAGCTTTGTTTGACATTCAGTGTCAATCTCTAATCTTCCCTGCACGGAGGTGCACAAATGAGTGAGTTGTGTCTTTGCAGCGGGAGCTGGCCCGGCAGACCCACGGCATCATCGAGTACTACTGTCGCCTGCTGCAGGAGGATGGGCTGCCTCCGCTGCGCTGTGCCCTCTGCATTGGGGGCATGTCTGTCAAGGAGCAGATGGAGACGATCAAACAGTAAGACCTAGAGGGGTTGTGGGGTTGTGGGGTTGGAACTGTGCTCTGTTTCCTGGAAGGTGTCTCTGGGGTGACACTCTTAACTAGGTGGCTTCAGAGAAGTGTGGGGACAAAGGTAATGTGCCCAGCAGGTGCCACATTCCCTGTGTATCCTGCATGGGGCAGGAATCCTGAAGTGCCTGCCCATGGCCTTCTCTTGTCTCCCAGTGGTGTACACATGATGGTGGCAACCCCTGGCCGCCTGATGGACCTGCTACAGAAGAAGATGGTGAGCCTGGACATCTGCCGTTACTTGGCCTTGGATGAGGCTGACAGGATGATTGATATGGGCTTTGAGGGGGACATCCGTACCATCTTCTCCTACTTCAAGGTACTGAACCTGGCATGATACCAGCACCCTGAAGCTTGATCCCCAAACTCATTTGGTTGTGTGAGTGCTAAACCCTTGCCCACACTGTGTTCCCCATGCAGGGCCAGCGGCAAACCCTCCTCTTCAGTGCCACAATGCCCAAGAAGATCCAGAACTTTGCCAAGAGTGCCCTGGTGAAGCCCATCACCATTAATGTGGGGCGAGCGGGTGCTGCCAGCCTGGATGTTGTGCAGGTGAGGTAGCTGATTGCTCCCCCAGACTGTGTGGGAGGCCAACAATATCTGTGAAGGCACTTGATGCCTCCCCCTGGCAGGGAACTGGGGTTCGTAGAATCACAGATTGCTTTGGGTTGGAAGGCACCTTAAGATCATCCAGCTGCAAGCCCCTGCCATGGGCAGGGACACCTTCCACTAGACCAGGTTGCTCAAGCCCCGTCCAACCTGACCTTGAACACTGCCAGAGATGGGGCTGCCACAGCTTCTCTGAGCAACATGTGCTATGGCTTCACCACCCTCATAGTGAAGAACTTCTTCCTAATATCTAGTCTAAATCCACCCTCTTTCAGTTTAAAGCCATCCCCCTGTGTCCTGTCACCACCTGCTCTTATAAAAAGAGCCTTCCTTCCCAACAGGTTAAGGGGTACCAAGCAGTAGCAGTTCCTTTGCTGCCTGACTCACCTGTGTGTTTGTTCCTAGGAGGTGGAGTATGTGAAAGAGGAAGCCAAGATGGTGTACCTCCTCGAGTGCCTGCAGAAGACCCCACCACCAGTGAGTAGTGCGCTCTGACTGCTCTGGCAGCATGGGCACAGCTGCCAAAGCAGCATGGATGAAACTGGCAGTGGGGATTGTAGGCATGCCATAGGGATGTAGGGGCATGCCATGGGCATGATGTTGCAGGACTGCCATGTGGGGGCTGGCATGTGAGTAAGCTGTGCTCCACATGTGAGCAGGTCCTGGGCCCAGAGCTGTTGTGTATTCCCTTCAGCAAAAGGGAATGAGTTTCTGGGGGTTGTGCTGGTGCTAGGTGGCTTTTCCATGACATCTGTGCTGCTGCAGGTGCTGATCTTTGCAGAAAAGAAAGCGGATGTTGATGCAATCCATGAGTACCTGCTGCTCAAGGGTGTGGAAGCTGTGGCCATCCATGGAGGGAAAGGTTGGTGAGGGTGTTGGGCAAGCCCAGGTTGTGGTGCGCCCTGCCTGGGGTTGTGTGTGGCCATGGGAGGTGCCAGTGTGCAGCAGTGTATGATGGTCTGAGGAAGGGCTTTGAGGTTAGTGGTTGCTGTGATAAGTAGTCCTGGGAGCTCTGTCCTCGCTGATGTTCTCTTCTGGGCATTTGCAGATCAAGAAGAACGGACAAAAGCCATTGAGGCCTTCCGGGATGGGAAGAAGGATGTCCTGGTTGCCACTGATGTTGCTTCCAAGGGCCTGGATTTCCCAGCCATCCAGCATGTCATCAACTACGACATGCCGGAAGAGATAGAGAACTATGGTGTGGACTGGGACCATGGAGGGTGCAGTGGGGTGGGCACAGATGCCAACAAGGCTCTGTGCTTGTCTCTGCAGCAGCTGGGGGCAGGGGTAGTCTGTTGTATTACATTCACCCAGGCCCAATCCTGTCTCTTTCCCCACAGTTCACCGCATTGGGCGTACGGGCCGTTCAGGCAACACTGGTATTGCTACCACCTTCATCAACAAGGCCTGTGGTAAGAAATTGGGGGGGGGGGGACGGAACATGTGGTTGTGAGGGGCAGCTTGGTGCTGGAGCTGCCTGTGCCTCGGCAGGGAGTGTTCTGAGCAGGCAGGGACAAGGCATGATGACCTGTGGAGGGGAGAGGGTGATGTGAGGCAGTGCCTCCACCCCTGCCTGTACAGTGTCTGATGTGTGCCTCTGTCCCCAGACGAGTCAGTGCTGATGGACCTGAAGGCCCTGCTGCTGGAAGCGAAGCAGAAGGTGCCACCTGTGCTCCAGGTGCTGCACTGCGGGGATGAGACCATGCTGGACATCGGAGGTGAGAGACTCCAGGCTGTCTGAGGGGACCTGTGCTGCAGGCAGGACCATTCCTACTGCCTTGGGGCTGTCATTGCCTGCCCTGCTGTGGCATGGAGGGGAGCTTCTGCTGTAGCCCCTCTGTTCTGTTCTGGGCAGGAGGGCTGCTCTGCTGGTCCAACACCTCCCCCCCTGACCTTGTCCCTTCCTGTTGCAGGCGAGCGGGGCTGTGCCTTCTGCGGTGGCCTGGGCCATCGCATCACCGACTGCCCCAAGCTGGAGGCAATGCAGACCAAGCAAGTCAGCAACATCGGCCGCAAGGACTACCTGGCTCACAGCTCTATGGACTTCTAGCCTGGGGGAACACTGCCCAGTGGCCCACTGCATGGGCCTTGGCTTGCACTCAGCCTTGGTGCCCCAGCTACCTCCTTGCCTTTCTCGAGCCCAGGGGCCTATCCTGCTCTGCCATGGCCCCTTTTCCAAGTAGTTGGCCAGCTCAGCCTGACAAAGCTCCTGTCCCTGAAGGAGCTGTGGAGCTGTGCTGCAACAGCCCATGACATCATGGTTAGGTTAAGTCAGCCTTACCTCAGCAATGTTGGGCAAGCGGGTAGCGGTGCCTGAGGGCAGGAAGAAGCCCCAGGAGGAGTAACTGGTCTGTGGCTGGCTGCCTGTTACCTCTGCAAGCCCCTGCACTGCCATGGCCAGAGTGTTACCTCGCTCTTCCCCAAAGCCCCTCAATTTCTCCAGAAACATCCCCGTTTTTGGGGCATTTTCAGCTTGTGGCTGTTCTGTGCCCATCAAACATGCTCTCATGCACCAGGGGTGAGGCAAAGCTTGCCCTGAACCTGCTGGGTGGTCCCTGTGGTATTTCCTCTGCTCTCCTGCATGCATTCTGCCCCAATGCCCTTCTGTGAAGGAGAGGGCGGACAGACACCTCCTGTGGCCCAGCCTCTGCCCCTCATCCCACACACCAAAAAGGGGAAGTTGCTGAGAGAAGGAAGTCTCCCCCATGCAGTAGTTTCAGCTGCAGCAGTCACATTTTCTCCACTGCTGGCAGCCCAAGTCCCCAGTCCTTGCACGGGGTGCCAGAGTGGTGCTGCGCCCATGGAGAGACCGGTGAAGGATGGGATCCTCTATGTGCAGCACTGCAAATTTGGAAAGGTAAAGGGTGGATTGGGATCTGAGTACAGGGTTTGCCCTGCTCTCTCTTGATGCCAGGCCTGGAGCCGGGTCCTCAGCAGCCTGGGAAGGGGGACTAGAGCCAGACCTCTCAGAGCTGCCTGGAGGGGGGGTCCCAGGGCTCTGCAGTCCCAAGAGCAGGGCTTGTCCTGGGGCCAAGGAGACTCATGCTGTATGCAGGGTCTCTCACTTGATCACCGCATGATTGGCATGAAACAATAAACGTGTGTCACCAAGGCGCAGCCAGCGTGTGTGTGGGAGTGGGGCAGCACAGGGGATGTGGCCCAGTGGACACAGCCTTCCATCATCCTGATCCTGGTGCGACACTGCCATTCATGGAGCACCCCTTGTGGCTTGGCCTTTGGGGTGGGCACTGAGTGCTGCAGCCCTCTTTGTCTGGGATGGGTGATGTGGGGGTTCCTGCAGGGTTAAGCCAGCTCCAGGGAGATGTGAGATGGATGTTAGTGAAACAGGTCCATCAGTGGCAACTTCTCTTCCATGGCAGGGCAGCCGTGTCCCTGGGGGTGTCAGTGGATGTGCTGGGCTGCAGTGTCCCTGCTGAGCAGTAGCTCACCCTGGAAGTGAAGCGGACTGGCCCTGTGTGCGCGGGGCTGGTGCTGTGCTCTGTAGGAGGCAGGGGGCTGGTAGCAGTGGGTATTTTGGATGCTTGGCCGCTGTGGCTTGTGCAGGACAGAGGCTCTGATGTGCTGCTCAGGTGCGTGGGGGCATGTGCCCTGTCCATCCCATGACAGGCTGGGAAGGTGCTGGTGCTGCAGAGCCTCCCCTGGGAGGAAGTGGGCTGCAGGGCCTGTCCCTGCTCCACAGATGTGAAGCTGCCAGCAGGAGCCTCAGCAGCTCAAAATGGCTTTAATTTGCATCAGGGTCTGTCCTGAGCACAGCTCCGAGCTCAGCTGCAGCAGCGGCAGGCCGGCACTTGCAGCGGGGAACAAAGAGCAGGACCTGGTGCTTGGGAGCAAGCGTGACTCATGCAGCAAGCCAGGCTCCCCTCACCCCAGCCTGGGGACTGCCGTGCCCCACAGTGCTGGGGGTCAGCACTGGCCCCGGCTCACTGGGGATGCCCGTGTGCCTCCTCCTGTCCCTTTCCACCCTTCCTGAGCACCGCTGGCCCCACAGGGAATGGAGCGCTGGTGAGGACGCAGCAGGCAGCTTGTTGCTGACTTGTTTTTCCTTGCCCGTGCCCTTCCCGTGCCCCAGAGGTCCTGGAGGAAGATGCGAGCCCAGCTCTTTGCTGCCAGCGCCTCCGGCGTGGCCCGCATGGAGAAGTTCGACGTGCGGGATGATGGCACGGTGCTGGAGAAGCCCTCCCTGCGGCAGTGCACCCGCCGTGTGATCCGCCTCTCTGACTGTGTCTCCGTGGGCCCAGTGGGCACAGAGAGCTGCCCCAAAGCCACCGCCGCCTTCTACCTCACCACCACGGAGAAGAGCT
Source organism: Forpus xanthops (assembly GCA_032466535.1). Lineage (NCBI taxonomy): Eukaryota > Metazoa > Chordata > Aves > Psittaciformes > Psittacidae > Forpus > Forpus xanthops. Next base: position 22,143 of record JASSUY010016722.1, on the reverse strand, counting down.
ATGTGCTAGCAGCCGAGCAGCGGGATGAGTGGATCACCCAGCTCTGCCAGCTGGCCTTCCAGGTACCACCGTGGGGTCCAGTGTAGCTGGGACCTCTTATGCTGCTCCTGGCTGGACTGACATGGGGTTTCTGGGTTGTGTGGGCAAGCAAGGGGTGCTAGTGCTCCTGCGATCCAGGGGCTATGCTCACATCCTTCTGTTTCAGGGGACAAAGGAGATGACAGAGAGGAATGCCAGGACCCAGCCCAGCCCCACTGTCCCTATGGAAGAGAACATCCTCTACTCCTCCTGGCAGGACTGTATGTACAGGAGGGGTGGATCTGGCTGGGGTGGGCTCCTCCTCAGTGCTGTGGTGCTGATACCTGCCTTGCTCTGCTCCTGTAGTGACCGAATTCCTGGTGCTGGTGGTCTGGACGGATGCAGCTGCTCGCTGTGGCCTGCATGGGCACTACCTGCTATCCGTCCTGCCCCAGAGCCTGACGCTGAAGGACCTGCAGTCCCACCAGCCCCTGCTCACCTGGCCCTACTCCTTCCTCCGCAAGTTTGGCCAGGATCAGGTGGGTGTCTCCCCATCCCTGGGGCTGCTGGCTTCTCAGGGTGGATGCTAGCTCCTCACCCTGTCCTCTGATCCCACAGACTGTCTTCTCCTTTGAGGCTGGCCGCCGCAGTGTCTCTGGTGAGGGTACCTTCACCTTCAGCACCCCGCGGGCCCCAGAGCTCTGCCGCGCTGTTGCCACTGCCATCGCCTGCCAGCAGCAGGGCAAGGACACCCCAGACCCCCAGCTCTCTGCACAGGACCTCGAGGCCCAGTCCTGGAGCCCTGGGGCTGAGGAGCCCCAGCCCAGCCCCACTCCTGCGGGTGCACAGCCCCCGTCCCAGGCCTCTGCCAGCCTCCTCCACTTCTCTCCTGCTGAGCCGGAGGGCACAGGGCCCATCATCTATGCCTCCATCGCACGGGGCCAGCAGCAGCCCCTCTTTGCAGCAGGGCAGCAGGGCTGCAGTGAGGCCTGGGCTGTGGGGAAGTCGCCCCCTGAGCATCTCTATGAAAACATCTTCACTGCGGAGCCGGGTCCAGGCGGAGCAGAGGAAGAGGAGGAAGGGTGGCGGGAGCTGGAATGCCGGCAGGCCCCCGGGAGCCACAGCAGCGAGGCGACCCCCCTCTATGACAACCGGGCCGCCCTGACCCAGCACCCTCGGGGCAGCCCCCAGCTCCCTAATCAGCGCTGGGACCAAGGGGGGCAGGAGGCACTGTCGGGCCGGGCCGGGCAGAAGCCCCAGAGCACCCTCCGGGCCAGGCTGGTGCGGCTGCTGAGCCGGGAGACCCCCGGCCCTCGGGACTGGGCCTGATCCGGGTCTGGATGAATAAAGAGCGGTGAATAAAGGGCCAGGGCCGGACCGCTGCTGCGGGGTCGGGGCTGCGGACACGGGGCGGGGGTGCTCGGCCGGCACGGCGGCACAGGTGAGGTACGCCGCGCCCAGACACGGAGGGCACGGGCTTCCGCTGCGCAGGGCAGAGGGAATGCCCCGGGAGCGGGAAGGTGGGGAGGAGTGGAGGTGGGACACGGCACGGTCTCTCGCACCGCTTGAGCTGCGGCCCCGCTCCTGGCCGCTCCCGTTAGTGACGCGCTCAGCCAGGAGCTGATAAGAGGGTTTCATGAGGAGGAAAAAGCCCTCCGCGCCTCACAGGCGTGGGCCAGGAACAGGAAAAGGAGAAAATAATGGAATCTCAGCCACACTCTCACGGTTGTAGGCAGTGAAAAGAGTGCACCTGCTCCCAAAAGGCACAACGGCATGGTGCCAGGTTCTCGGAAGGGACCCCTCTGTGCCCATCTGAATTTTCGGAATGGAAGAGAAGGAAACAAAAAGCTCGTTTAACCCGGAGCGCGGGTTTCACGGTAATAGGGCAGGAGAAGGTGCCGTAGCCGTGCCTGAGAGCTGCTCACACACACACCCCCCGACAGCGGAGGCCAGCGCTGGGTAAGGGAGTGGCCGGTAGCACCGGGAGTGCTCCCCGGGTCTGCTCTGCACTGCTAGGTAGAAGTCTGTCTTATTTAAATTACAAGCCCACAGCAGCGTCAGAAAAGAAGGGAAAGGAAAGAAAATAAAGAAAAAGAAAAAAAAAAGTGGGGGGAGGGAGAAAAAAGGAAGGGAACAAAGAAAATGGTAGGGGAAAAAGATGAGGGGGGAAAGAAAGAAGAAGGGAAAAGCAAAAGGAAGGGGGAAAAAAGGAAAAAGGAAGGTGGGGGAAGGAAGGGAAAAATGGAAAAAGGGGAGGGGAAAGGAAAAAGAGGAGAAAAAAAGGAAAAGGAAAGAAGAAAAAAAAAAAGCAATTGCTCACTGTTCATGTAAGTAGCCACTTGCTGCAGTAAAAGCCAAAAAAACAGCAGTGTACGTGTTGTTTTGGGTTATTTTAAGTCAAATAAAAATACTAGTTCTTAAAAAACACATTGAGAATGCCCATGGCACAGATGTATTTGAAAAACATTCACCAAACACATCAGGACCAACTAACTTCAACACATCGCTCACTGCTTCCCCTGATTGCTGCCATACTCAATTTGAAGTTCCACCAGCTTACTTTCAAAATATGTTAATCTGCAAACATTTACAGAAGGCAGCAACTCCCCAGTGGCAATATATAAAGTTTAAAATTTTTAAGTAAATGTATGCACATAAACTGCAAATAATAAACTTTTCAATTAAGCGAATACTAAAAAAGAAACACGAACAAAGAAACTGTCCCCAAACCACCAAATACCCTGGGTCTGATTTAGGCCTTGAGCTTACAAATAACCCCGACAACAAAAGCAACCACCCCATTCAAAACAAAGGCAAACAAAAAACCACAAAGAAAATGAAATTTAACTTGCCATACAAAATAAAACAACTTCTGCACAATCCTTTCTCCCCAACCCATAACTGCCACTTGCAAGTAAACCTTTTAAAAAGAAATTACTGTAAAGCTTTAACTGCATTGCACAAACACAAATTTTACTTTCTTCTAAAATGTGCTCGTGTAAATAATGATAACTCAGATTCTGGAGTCGTTCAATGTGAGCTGAAAACCTTCTTGTCATGGAAAATATGCAGCTGATATTTAGAAAGGTTTTCCTGTAATTAACTCCCCCTTGAGGATTTTAAGTTAGCAGCAGTAAAATTACCAACAGTATACTAATACACACCACATGCACTGTTACTCAGCGGCCTACCAGCACTCTCTTGAAGATCAAAAAAAGTAAAACAGAACAAAACCATCCCAGGGATAAAGTCAAAAATAATAAATTTTTTTCTTTTTCCTTTTTATTTAAAAAAAAAAAATACAGGGCAATTATATTTGTGGTATCAAAACTCCCATCTGCACATAGCTGCCATTTTTGCTTCCTCTACTACAGTCAATTTGTGTTGTGTCACAGATGCTATTTCAAGCTAGCCTTCTACCTATTCTCATTTAAGACTGAACTGAGAGCCAGGATCAAAGCTTAATATTTTTATACTTAGCCTAACTTGTCCAAAATACTAGTATGTCCTTCAGTCTTTGTTCTCATCTACCAGTAAGAAATAACAAAATCAGTACAGCCGCTTCGAAGCCAAAGATGTCTGGTTAAGAGAAATACATCTTTGTCACCTATTCAGGTTTTCTTTCCCTAATTAATGATATCATGCCGCTTCAAAAGCATACATCTTTTGTTTGTAACTGCCTTTTTCAATAAAAGATTTTAGACCACAGTTTAGTCCACAAGTCAGGTTAGTCTATACATCTAAATTCTTGTTATCTCTTTGTATGGGCTATTACCCATCCATGTTTCCAGAGATGCATGAACCATGTGTATACCCAAGCACAGGAAGATGCAGAACCTGTCTACACATCTGCGGATAGTAGCTACTGGAAGGCAATAAGATACCACACTCCGAACCAGAATCTGCTTTTTCTGTACTGACTCGAATAAAGCACTACACCTGCAACACACACATGCTCACATGAATGTCTATATACAATTGAATGAACTCCACACAGATTAACCTACTTTCTGTAGATAAGTGCACTTATGAAGGTAGGCCATGGTCTAGTTCTCTTTCTGTATTTACTGAATACATATGACCGAGCATGGCATCATGTGACATATTCAGTGCCCACGTATGAACACAAGTATATTATACTGGATCTCAGTCCTAAACCTCTCTCTGCCAAACCTGCCTATTCCTGGCATAACCAGAGCTTATGGCTCCAATCCTGCAGATCTAAACGTACATTCACATACACCTTTTCAAGAGACCTCGAGACCTCAAGACCCAGCAGCCTCCTGGCAGAGTATTCATCAGGCACAGAAATTTCACTATTATAACTCATTAGCGTAATTCCATGCAATCCTTCACAAAACTGCTCTGTAAGACGCAGTTTCTTCAAGGAGCTTTTTGTAAACAGATCTTTGTTTCTGCAGAGTCGTCTTTATTCCAGTTAAATCTCTGAAACACTTGGGAGTAAAAATAATAGTTTAGTTTATGTTGCTGAACATAAGCTTAAGGCATACATAGAATGACAGATTATTTTAAATGGTCTACAACTTTAACTTACATGTGAAATACAATTCTTAAAAGCAATTTGAAAAACTGAAGTATTGGAAAGTGCAATTCAGAACATACTAATTTGTGTGTATGTATATATATATTATGCCTGGTAAGTATATCATGAAAAGCAATTCAGGGAAGAGATGTGCCCCTTGCTATTGTTTCTTTTTTGAAAAACAAACAAGCAAAAAGATTCCCAGAAGCCCCTCTCTGGTCTTGGAATGGAAAAAACAACCACTTTCACCTCAGGTTTCTAAAATATTATTTTTAAGGCTTTTTTTTTGTCCCCTGAGTCGAGGCACAGAAAACTGACCAGGCGACTGCAATACTGCAGGTGATCTGCTGCTAGTCACTTGCAGCCACAAAGCTCTGAACTCTGCCTCTTGCCTTGATGGCAACACTACAGGCTGTTTCAGTCACCCCCACTCCAAGTTTTTCACTAATATCGATAAAAAACAACAAATCACTTGTTAAAAAGCTTGATAAAGGTATTTTATAGCAGCTAAAGATTGTCACAAAATACTGGTTTTGGGGTCAATCTAAAAATGCCAGCAGGTTTAAAGTACTTTTTCTTTTTTTGCACTTTCATACCTATGTAAGTATTTTGGTTTCATTTCTCAACAACGGATAAAAGGGCAAATAGAAAAGAGTTAACTCTTTCTATCCCAAACTTTTTCTACCAAACATCCTTCACCTCTCTTTCCTTCCCCCACAATACACTGCTAGACTGACTTTTATAAATAGCCATTTTGGAAGGATTCCCCCCTTCTTGCCTCCCCTTTGAAAAATTACCTAAAACCTTTTTTTCCCCAAGCAAGTTAATGTGAACTTGGGAATGGCAATTAAATTGTCAGAATTAAAAAATTTGTTTTTAACTAGAAGGTAGCCAGAAGTATAGTCATGGGGCTGGTATTGATTGTCTGAACAGAGAACATTAGTCTTCAGGTATTTATTCTGCCACCTCTGCACCAGAGGTTCTCCTTCAAATCAAATCAATCCCTGGAAAAAGATTGGTTCTTGCTACCAAGACACATAACTAGGCTGCAACAGAGCTGATTGTTGTTGTTCTCTCTAGATTTTACTGAACAACACCTAAGCTTCCAATTGTTTGGGAATAATTTTCACAGTTGCAAATTCTGATTTTTCCTAGGTTGTGAGCTCTCTGGGGTGGAGAATACATCTGGTTTTATTTGAAAGAAAACAAGCAGTTAACAAAGTGCATCTACTAATGAAAAGTGTACTAAAATCTATACTTTCAAGTCTGGTTACTCCAACAGTCCTTTTCCATTATTTATGCATTATTTATCACTGTCTTCCTTTTGGCAAAATCCCTCATGCCCAATTTCAGGTTTTGGTTTTGGTCTGGTTTGTTTTGAGAAAAGCTTAAATAGGCAGCAGGGAACCTTTTATTAATTATTTAAAAATGCTTTTGCTTCAGAGGCATGTAAAGTTATTTGAAATAGAATAATTCATGCTAAATTATTGATAACAAATCATAAAATACGAGGGAAAACATTCTGCAGACTCTAAGGAGATATCCTTAGAATACAGAATTCAGATCATGAAAGCAGGGCCTGGACGTCTGGTTCCAAAAATTCTGAAAATAATTGAATTTTATGACCTAAAATTGGTTAATATTAAAAGTCTACAAACACAATTTATAAATAGATCGTGTGACTGCTCCAATTGACCTTTCTGACAACTGTACCTTGTGGGATGTAAAAACAAAAACCTGACACCAAAAACCCAACCCCAAAACAAAACCACATAAACCCCCACAACCTTTGTATTCCTCTACATTAGATATAGTTTCCAGTTGAACTTGAATTTGTATTTTGGTCATCTGCTTTACGCTTTGCCAGTGGAAGGTCTTGGAGCAAAACAGTTGCATACATATGCACACTGAGTCAGGCAGATAGCAATTATCTACATTTTCAGAAATCACATTAAAAAATGACTTACGGTAATCTAGAACATTCACTGGATAAAGAAATAGACTGGGAGCAGACAACAAAGGCACTATGCAATTAAATTCAGAATAAAACAACCCCTAGAAATTAAGTGTACCAAAAACCTGTTAAGGATGTCAAATTCTGAACAGAAAGGCAGACAGAAAACAACTAGCCCTATTTAAATTACCAGGATTAGCTACCAGCTGTGCCTATTACCTACCTGTGAACTAGGGCTACGTTTATTCACCTTCTTTTGTATTGACAGAAATTGTGCCCATGTTAATTATAAGCTGAGTATGAGACACAGCCCCTGAAATGTTGCACGGATTAATGAAAATATCACATTAGTATGAAAGATGAATAAGTGTACGCTTACTTACAGAAGAATTAGTTACATAGATATAAATAGGATCTGTAAACATTTTGCAGTAAATACTTTTCAGGATTTTGATAAACAGCATAAAGCTTAAATACAAAATATGAGTAGAACATATAAAATTGTGACAAGATCTATTCAACTTGAAGTACACATAATATTAAAGGGGGGCAGCTGTTGTTTATCCATGGAGTATTAAACAGAAGGAAACCTTGTGCCCTTGAAGTCCATGGCATAGAAACAACACACAGTCTTAAGACCAACAAGCCCCAAAGCAAAAAAATGGGTTAATTAATTCTACATCTTGCTCCTTTTTCTACAGTCAAAGATGTAGGACTCTCCAAACATTGCTTTCAGATCACTTTATTGACTATTCTCTGTACGGTCATTTATTTTAGCGGACTGATGTCACATTTGGCATTATATCAGCTGACATATTGTAGACATTTTCTCTCAGAAATGGCTCTTTAAGGCTAAGTGCAAGAGGTTAAGATGCCTGACGGAAACTAACTTTATGACAGTGATGTTCCTCTATATTCATACAAAAGTCTTAATAATTTTAAATTAGCATTGCTTATGCCACCACATAATGTATATAATGTATATATGTGTACACAGTAAATCACAAGCTAAAAAAGAAAAATACCTAAATTTAAGTTATTCTCCTCCATGACATGTACCTTTCAAGGTGAAGGGTACTCAGTTTTAATTATAAGCAAATTATTTTTAAAAATAAGAAAGATTTTTCATCCTTATCGATGTATCTTCATTAGACCACAAAGCCAGACAATTCTAGGCTAAACCCCAAAGTTCATTAGCTTTGGGTGGTTTTTTGCTTATCTTTTTAGTTTAATATAGAATTCTCAAACTGATTATTTTCTTAGTTTTATAAATACATTTCTCCCAAACAGACACAGCAGCATGTAGCTGAATGATCCCTGATAATAAAATTTGGGAAAAAAGGATAAAAAAATGCAATCACCATTTTTAAAATCACAGGTAGAAATCCTCATTACCATTTGCTGCTAGAGCAATATTTCATGTTTCAGCATTTCTTGTTATTTCTTATATATCAAATTCTTGCAGAAAAACTTGAGGACATGAATAAAGGTTTGAATACAGTTTAGCTTCAGAAGTGTTATTCTTCTTTTAATGTATCTGTAACGATCCACAGATACGTGCTAAGGCTAACTGAAAAAACTGCTGTGGATTTTTGAACAGGAAAGATTGTTTTCTGAAGTTATCAAAGTATAAATAGCTAATTTACTAAAAGAGTGCTTGTCCATGATTAATGGCAAAATTGCATCCATTTTTCTTTTGTTTAGTGAGAACTATATTTGCAATTATTGTATGCAAGGTATGCACAATGTGCCAGCTCAACTAAGTTGTAATGAAGAGGCTTATCAAATACCATCATTGCTTACATGAAGTAATGGTCAGTTTATCTTTGTATCGAACATGCCTGCAACGCATCTGGGACAATTTTCTGGCATCTTATAGGAAGGAGGGTCTGGTCTTTACTGCCATATACTGTAACCTGCTGCTACTGGCGAGAAGCAGATTTTATACTGACCATGTTCTCCGGCTGCTTTTAGTGTCGCTTCAGGATGTGTCGATCCAAGGGGGTTACGCACAAATCGTCGCCGGCGCCGCAAGTCATCTTCCCAGTAGTCAAGGCGCCAGAACTCACGAGGACGACTACAATGAAACAGAGGAGCCACATATGTTAGCAATTATCAAACAGCATGGTAGCGCTGAATTTCTGCATAAAGCTCTCCTTGTTTGCGCTGCTTTTGCCTTTTTTCTTTTTAACCTCCCCCCTTTCTGCAATCTTTTACTTAGGTATGTCCTTGAAAATAACAATATCACCTTCCAGTCTAAGGAACTCCTTTCCCTTTTTTCTTGGAAGGTGAAATGAGCACTAAATACATCATTTTGAAATGAATTGCTGACAGTGTGATCAGTTTCCCCACACTCTAGTGGCATGTGCTCCGATTTCAGCCTCATTTCAGCCTCAGCAGGGCACCTTTCTCAGTGACTGCATTTATAAACCAGAATAGGGAAAAGGCTATTATAAATATGGTATAGCATTACCTATATTAATCAAAGTCTGTCCCCCTTCATTTTTCTTCCTAATTTGTGCCTTTTTGCACAAGGTCAGTAAATCATGCCATGAATTCTTGGTCCAGAAAGTGTTAACTTTAATGAATACCTCAGTTACATGGTTATGTATGTGATAATAAAATATTACTCTGTTTAGATGTGCAGAAATTTAATTAAAATAATCTCTTAAAATATTCATTACATTTAGCCCCTGAGGCTTAGAACAACACAAGAAAATGCATTTCTTTTCCATTTACTGTTTTTAAATAAACCATTCCAGGAGAGCGAAACAGCAATCTATTTTCAAGCAAATCAGATTGGATTTCTGGTTTATGTAGTTGTGTTTTTACATTTAATTAAAAACTACATGTTATGATGTGTAATAATTGCTATATTGAAGGCATACTTCTAAAAAATTACCCCTAGAAAAGGTTATATCAAATTGATTATTTTCCATTGTACTCTCCAAATATACGTAGATCTTTTTAATATGGTCATATATAAGTGCCAGTTACTATCTTGTTAGATGATCATGAATGAATGCCACTGTAAAACAGTATATTAGCTTAGAGAATGTACCAAAAAATGCCATTTTCAGGTACAGTAAATAAGCAAACAGAAAATGCCTGAAGTATAGAATAGCTGTGATAGCCTGAAAACCTGTATGCCCAAATTAAAAAAAAAACAAAACAAAACACATTTATTTTGTTTGTTAACATAGGAAGTATTAAAACAGTAGATGAAAATGCATATATATATTCCATTTCTGGTCCAAGGGCTAATAGAAAGTATACCTGTCAACACTGACAAATGAATAGGAACAACTAATTTACAGATCATGAAGTTAAAAAGACTTGGTATCCACATTCTTAGTTTTGAGGTTTAAAGACAAAAATGCATTTTACTTAAGGTAAATCAAGGTTTCAAATAAGCATGGTAACAAAAGCCAGAATTATTTGCATAACCCTACTCCCCAACACAATTTGTAGAGATTAAAAATTGTGACTGAAAATCATTTTATAGAAATGAAGACTGTCTTTGCATCTACCTTCATTAAAATTCCATGCCTTTTTCTAACACCACAGAAAAGGCAGTGCTATTCTTCATCTTCCCAATTTCTGACTTTTAGAAAAATACTGAAGTATTGGAATCAAATGTCCCAGTACCTTATTTCACACTTTGTGCTGCAATCATGCTAAAATTCAAATGCTTTGATTAGGAAATCCAATGATTTTGGAATACTTAACCAAAGAAAAATTATAAAACACAGGAAGATATGGGTTTATTCAAAGGTAAATTAATAACTTAAAATTCTCCATTAGTGATTACAGAAAAAAGGCAGAACACAGCTGGCTACGTGCATGCCTTTGATAGTCTTAGAGCATGGATAGGCACTTCATCATTCTGCCTTCCTACATTTATCTGTTAAAATTATTATCAAATATCAGCCAGGATGCAGTCGTGAATCACAGACTGCTCCTCGTCTTCAGGGGAATGATACAATGAGGGTCTATTCATCAGTATGCAATCGGCACAAGTAATTAGTTCCCTAGACTGAGATCTCCTACAAAGCTTATTTCAGTCTGCAACACAAACATATGACAATGGAAAGCTAATGGAAGCTGCTAAAATTTGTTAACCTCTTCTGCCATCAATCCTTCTGGTAGTCTACTGTGCTACAGTATTATGCAAAGATGGTAAATTATTAATTTGTCATTCATCTATCTTTCTATAGTTTTGATAGAATTAAGTGATGCCATTCTTCTGGGTAACAATAACAATTATACTGCATTATAAAACTATGCTAAAATTACTAGAAACATAGGTAACAATGATCAGGTATGAAGTATTATCCTGAAACATAATATGTCTTTAGTCCCCTACTTTTACTTTCATTTTGGCATACAAAATTTGCATAGAATTCCACTTCCTTCACCATTGAGCTGATTATTCACAAACAACAAAAACTAGACTGTGTAATTAGATATTTATAACTACTAAAAACTACTGTATTCTGAGGTTAAAAAACCCCTATTCTCTATGCATAGAAAAATAACTAGCAAAAACTTATATAGCCAAAAATAAACACCCATGTTGTCTAAGTCTTGCTACTGAGCCATTTTTGAGAGCAGCTACTGGGACAAATGCATACTATAAATATAAACATATATATATATATGTAAGTATATACTCTAGAACAAGTAGCTTACTAGTAGGATCAATGAACTACTGCAGCCCCATGCCCCAGCGGCAATGCTGTAGCATGCAGATTTTACAGCCAGGGGGAGACAGGCATAAATATTGCTCTGATTTGAGAAGAACTGACCACTGGTTGACTGAAGGATCATGAAGGCCAAGAAAGCAGATGTGGGGCATCAACTACAGGGAAAATTTGACAACAGAACTTTCTGGCCTTACAATAAAGGCTGCCATATGGACTAAAGGTGCTATATGGACTGGACCAATGAACATAAGTACTCAATTAGCATAAGTGCAAAAGCAACATTTCTCAGGGGACTGGGGATTTATGAATTATAAATCATATGATTTGCATGGATTTGTCAGGGCTCCCTCTAACATGATACACACTAATTAGTTCCTTAGTAACAATATTGACTTGATAGAAACACCACATTGATATAAAATGTTTTACTCCAATAGCGTAACCATTATTTTATTTTACAAGCAGTTCCCCAAACTACCAGGCTACGTACCCAGAACTGAGATAAAGCCTTCCTTTCAATTTCTATGTAAGTAACAAGACTGTTACAATTGTATGGAGGTGAGACAAAATACAGAATGACCAATATAATGTTCATTCTCAGGACTTTGAGAGCATTACACAAAAGAAAATGCCACTGTGGTCAGTGCGAAAACAAGTTTAAATGTTCACATAACTTCATTCCAAGAATAAGAAACCTATTTTTCCTAACAGTTTCAAAGATTAACACAATTGGAAAGAAAACATAGTGAGAGGTGTGGTAGTTTTATTATGGTGTTATAGCAAAGGAATTTTAAGCAGGGAAGTTGCCTACTGGTCTTCATACCCTATAAGAGGTTCAAATTGAATCTAAGCAGTACAACCAGAGAATGACAAAAGGACTGAAGAATTATATCTTGTAATGCCTTATCCACTGTGTATTTCAAGACAGACTGCTAACTCTATGACCACAGAAAAGAAGCAGTCAGTACAATAGCATGGATAGGAAAATGTAAGCCTACAAAAGCAATAGCCTCAGAGGTCTTAAGGCTGTACTTGGGCACCACATAATTGAGAATGGATTTTAGCACACCACAGAAGCACCCATTCAGACCCTTAGATTAGTGAAGTACTAAACAAACAAACACAGCACAGAAAAGAGAAACAAAGAAAAGGAAGGAAAGAGGAAAGCAGCACAGTGTTACAGAAATTGTCTACAGAGGATGACTAGAGCTCTAAATGACCTGTTCTATCTAGAAAGCTATCTAGCCTTAAAGGCAAGAAAAACCAATTGCAACAAGCTTAAAAGCAGAATAAAACTAGATTTTGTATGCCCAGGAAAAAAAAGTGTTGTTACAACAACACAGTCGGCTATTATAGTCTTTTCATAGTCTACTTTTTAAAGAAAAACAGTCCTTTCTCTGCTGTATGGCAATAACATACATTAAACATGGATGTGAAACATTAGTGTGAATTTTGTGCTGCTAGAAATAACTGCACTGGCATGTCGAGAAGCAGAGGCTGTTCCCAGGCCACAGAACAAGAACACAGGTGGTGATCATGACATAAGCATAATACCTCATTCATGTACCCTAAATCTATGAGAAGATACCAAGATTAATTTCAGATGACATACACCTCTTTGGAACTCTTAACTGTACAGTTAAGCAGGTAAATCAATTTCCAAACCTAATCAATCCTTGGTCTCTCCACTAAGACCATCAGCAAGGCAATCAATCAGTGATGTCAATTTCTAAGGTGTAAATGCTCAAACACAGACACCTAGGGTAAATTAGTTTCATAGACAAGCACAGTGTGGCAACAACACTTATTCATCAGTAACAACAGTATAGATCTGAATGCAAACCTAGAAGAAGGCACCTCTGCAATTTTTCTGTCACCAACTGCAAACCTACCACAACTTCTGGTTTTAATTTGTCCAGCATTTTGGTTGCAATGCAAATGCATAATAGCAGGTGCTTCTAATAATTACACAGAAAATCAATTGTAGAATGCAAACAGTGATTCCAAATACTAAAGAAAAAAATATGCTGGATTATTGCAATGCTGTTCAGGAGTATTTCTTGCTCCACATCTAGAGGATGCTTCATGTATTTCCATATAAAATGCTTCAAGAATTCATGCCACGCATCTGCTGCAAGATACACAGTATTCTCAAAAAAAACCCCAAAAAACGAAACAAACAAAAAAAAACAACAAAAAAAACCCAACACACAACAAATGAATACAAAAATATTGTATTCATATTTGATTGCCAATCCAAAGATAAAAAGTGAAGTTCTAGAAAGTACTTCAGAAATCTTGTTGAAGCACCACCAGAAGACTGCCAGGCATCATGTAACATAAGAGACTGCTTTATCTTGCAAATTGGAATCCACTGCATTTTCATGCAGCTGGATGTTCAGAATATTAACTAAGATTTCTTATAATTTGCATGTCATTATAAAATGCAAGGTGTGTTCCACTAACTTGATAAAACACAATTTCAGAAAACAAGCATTTTCTGAATCCCTTCAATATTTTTTAACGAACTTTCACAAACTCTGATCTGAAAAAAACCCCAGTCATACCAGATTACCTACTTATGATCAGCAATATGTCTTGAAGTACTAATCTAAACAATGCTTTGTGCACATCCAGCCGTATTACTGATCTGTGACATGATCAAAATACCTAACACAATTTTGAAAATAAACCACAGAGCTTAATGATGGTAAAGCAAACACTGAAGATGCAACTTGACAAGTAAGTTCCCAGCAGCAGTACCAAGTTCAGCATTTCATGCAGAGATCCCATGCACAACTGTGTTGCCATGTGGTAAGCCTAAATCAGAGTACTGAAGCAGTAGGGAAAATGACTGGGTTCTAGTAAATCAGATTCTTGATCTGATTCCAAAAATTTGTCTATACTACCACAGCACACAGGAAAAAGTCAGACTAGCAGTAAGTCAAAGTTGCTGCTAAAATATTACTTGGCCAGCTACACTTTGTCTCAATGAGTGTATTTCACAGCACTTCACTGATAATGTGTCTACTTCAGAACATTAAAGATTAATTAACTCCTGACAAGTGCATAGAGATCTTTGTAAATGCTACCTATGTTACCTGTATTTTCTTTGATGGCAAAACCAGCTAAAGATTATCTACTCTCCCTCCCTCAGTCGTATTCACATAAGCATCTGTGTGGCCATATTAAACCAAATCACAGTAACAATTCTGAGCTTGTTAGGCTTCAATGCTTTTATTCTGTTGTATATTAGTAAACTGTTCACACTGCAGCCTCACCAGCAATTATGTAACTAAAAGTGAGGGAAAGAAATGTACAGGTGAGGGGAAGAGAAGGGAAAGGGAGAGGAAGGGAAGGGAGGACAAACCTGTAATGCCCAGACTTGCATTTTAAAAAATGTCTGTATGCTTTTGTACAGTAGATAGGATATTTTATCTTTGTCTGAACCACCCATTAGACACTGCAGCTACCATTCCCCACCCAAGCTTTCCAATCTCTGTTTTGAATCATATAAAAAAATCTGTTCCCATCTAACTAGCACGTAAAGCAAAACCAGAAGACCAATGCCAACTTCAGGTATCACAGAGATTCTTTTCTGCATTGACAAGCATTGAATTCCTCATTTAAAAAGAAATCCAGAAAAAATGTTGACTTTAAATGTTTCAGTCTCTCTTTACACATTATGAAGTCAGGGCAAAGACAAGCACACCTTTAATGTGCTGCTGTCTTAGACGATGGTGCTATTAACCCCCAGTTTAAAAACAGTTCTGTTTATGTATGAGTTTATGTATGCTCTTCTTTCATCTTTATTAACCCCTTGGTGGCCAAACACAGCCCAGATTTTTTGGAGGCAGCATTCTTTGAAGTGCTGGCATTCCAGTGCACACTGATACTTCAAAGAGGGCTCACTTGAGTGCATGGTACAGTACTAATCATGAATTCTGCAATCACTACCTTATCTTAGACTGCTCTTATTTTGATCAGTCTAAAGCTCCACTTCAAAAGATGTCACCCTACGACACAGTTAATTTCTTGTTGCAGTTCCATCAAGATTATTTGTAATTAAATTGAAATGAAAACTACTCCTCTATCAGAAACTAACATGAAAACTTTGTTTTGGCTTAGAGCAAAGTTAGTTCAGACATGATTCAGACATGGAAGAATGGATGTATTGCAAATCTGCAAACAGATGCTTTGACTTTGTTGCTTATAAGTCTTTCCAGATCTCACACATGCTACACCTGACAACAGACAACAACTTTTTCTTTTCAAAATAATTCTAGTTAATACAGATCCCAGAAACTATTATTCATGTTGAAAATAAAAACTACCATAACATACAAAAAATAGGTACAATGCACTTCAATGGAGTTTTCTTGCTATTTGTCTGATAACGTGGAAATTCAGGCTGCAATATTTGGTCATTCTTCCTGGCCAAAATGAGCAATGTAAAATAACAATATAGGTTGGAGGCTATATAATAAAGGAGCCAGCTCAATCTCCATCTCCTTAGCTATTCCTACTGGTTCTGATGCTTTCACCTGAAGCATATGCATAAACATGACCTATATCTTTTCTCATTAATTACAGCATCAGCAAATTTTCTGTGAGGAATAAGGTACATTGAAATATTATGACTCAGATTATTCTTTCCAGTAATTTGGAATTTGAGATTATAATCATGCAGCATTTCTGGATATATAGATCAACTTTTGACCAAACTAAGAAAATTCCCTCAGATGTATTGTTTTGTTTGTATATTGTTCTAACCCCAGAAGTATTAAACACAAGAATTACAGTAAAGCTTTTCCCCAAAAAAATCTTAGATTTGACCTGCACCAAACACTTCAGCTTCACTACCATCGCTTCTAGAAGAAACAGAATTAAATCACATTCCCACGTACCTGCACTTTAAGAGCTGTGGCTAACCTGTATCCTTTTCTTTATAGATCCCTTAAAAGCTGGATACTTTTTTTGCTTCCCTAAAAATGTAATAGTGCCCCCCTCTGATTCAGCAAACGGTTTTCTGTTCTACGTTCTTCTAAAGGAATCTAAACCCTTTTTTCTTTTGTAATATACTTTCAGAGTCCTCTGTCTGAAAAATCTAAACCAAGTGTTCTTTTTTTTTTCCCCCAAAACCAAAAGTTAAAATGAGTATCTAGCAACTAAATTAACTCAGCAATTTGACAAAAATTGAAGAGAGGAATAGGAAAGATGACTGAGGTGTAAGTACAACATCCACAGTTTTCCTGTTCAGAATGAATCTCTGCAAGGTGGTGTAAGGTCTGTTAAAGATCACTTGACAAAGTAAGTTCTGCATCCAAGGGGGAGACCAATCTGCTAGTTCCTTTAACAGGAAAGGGACTGTCCTCCAACTTATGAAAGATGGAACAACTCTGGTCTGCTTACACATAAAGGTTCAGGGGTTTGGGTGGTTTGTTTTGTTTTTAAATTTAGAATAATAAAGAGAAGAAAGTCTTCTCTGAGGTTTCTAAATGACTACATATCAAAAATACATGCATTTATCTTTTTGTTGTGGACAGAACCTGGGGAGATTGGAGAATTCCCCACTCACCCTCTTGCTTAATGGCAATTTACATTAGGGGGAACAGGTAACTCAGGTCCACAGCATGTCTAGCTACTGTCAAACAGTACCTTTAAACAGTGTACTGAAGTCTCAGAGACACCCAACTTCAACACTACCTGCATTTCTCCTACTCTTTATCTAAAATCACAGCTTAGCTAAAAAAAAAAACAAAACAAACAAACAAAAAAAAAAAAAAACCCAAAAAAAAAACCAAACCAAAAAAAACCCACAAAAAACACCAAATACTCAACCACCACCACACTAACCAACCAACAAAAAAAAACACCAAAAAAGCCCAAACCCAAATAAAACTGCTTTTCAAGCATGTTTTAATAGCTAACACTTCTCTGAGAGATCTAATTCAGGATTTAAAAATCTGAGAAGGGCAAAAATCTGGGAAATTACTTCATTGTGTGATGATTGCAGGAACATATGTAGGAAAGAGTTCAAGTAACTGCAAACATTGTATCGCTCTCAGAGACAGGAAACAATAAGTACAAGGCAGCAAGACCACTAAGCAGCACATGGAACAAGATTCTTAACTGTTACCATACTAAGATAGCAGAGTCAGGAAAAAACAACAAGACACAAAAGTCTTTAAAAAGGTTTAACTTATTAAATATATTTCTTTTGAAAGCCTTGCAAAAGGTCTCTAAAAATATAAACAACAGCACTGAATTATGATGAAGCACCCTTTCCTGGAACACACAGACAACACTGTATTTACTAAAGCTTTAAATGAAGGGGAAAGTAGCCTGAAAACATACCTTATCTTCTGTTATATGCAGTCAATAAACCAGGAGATAAAAGGCTGACAATTAATAGACATTGCACAGAGACATGCTCAAAACTATTACCCGACACAGCCTGCAAGTGAAGCTGCCACTGAACTGCTCTTTGCAAGGTGGTAGGGTATCAGCTCACACCAAGACCCTACAGGTGGCATAAAGAATACTGCTTTACACCTATCTGCTTCACAGCTTGCAAGAACTCAGTGCGAAACAGCAGATACATTACACCACTGAGGATGGAGAAGCAGCATTAAGGTACAGACATTAGGGTCTAGACAAGTAGGAAAAATGTTTCCAAGATGGGGAAAATAGGCTAACAAAAGTTGGAATCTTTACTTGGAAAGGTGAAAATGCATATTTGGGGGCAACATCAAGAGACTGGGAGGCACTATGTCTTTTTTTTTTTCCCCTGCATGCACCCATCATTGTCATCCCATATTTAGATAAATAAGGTACTATTTCATGCCTGGTTACTCAGTGCTAATTTGAGCTCCCCTAAATATCTGCAGCTTCAATCATCCACCCTATCTAAGCTAGCTGAAGCTACTGAACTGCTTCCTGAGATCTGGTGCCTCAAGGGTCATAAAGGTTCTGAAGATAGTCACTAGCCCCCTCTGAAAATCCAACTATCCTCTGGCTACATTAACAAAAGGGAAGCACAGAAACCATCTTTATTCATGTTACAGAAGTTACCAAAGGATTACTTGCAATAAGGCATAAGCAACGTTAGAATGTTAAACCACACAATGTTTTGATAACATAGTAATTGAAGAGCTCAGTCTAGGAGAAAAGCTTGTACGGTGACACATTAGAAGCATTTGAAAAGATGTACACTTCTTTTCTACAGCTATTTTAAGAAAGAAATCTAGGAACAGATAACTTGAACATGGACTGAGCAATACAAGAGATATCACGATACTCTTTCATGCACATCTCCTTACTTTACACTTAAGGCTAACAGCATTAGCGTTTAAATCCAACGTTGTAGAACAGGACTGATAACAAAAACTCTAAAATGAAAGCTGAAGAAGCAACAAATTGGGAAATGCTCCCTGTTTCATCTCAGTGATTTAAAAATGAGTACAATCCTCTCCCCTAAATTCTTTCCCCTCTGTGTTAGCATTTAGAGACACACATGCTAAAAAGATGAAGCTTTTTCTTGACGAGACAAGGTTTCCAACTTTTCCCCCTCCAGCCAGCTACTCTTTTATTTGCTTTTAAGCAAATTTACCAGCAACAATATCTCAGAGTTTCAAGTCAAATATAAAAAAAAAACAACAATACAAAACTCAAACCAAGCAAACAAAACCCCCAAAACAATAATAGGGAAATCAACATACCACTTTAGGTTCTTTCCCAACATTGAAATGACTTTCTCAATATTAAGCCATTCTTCTTGGCACAGCAATCTCCTCGCAGAGGAAAATGAAACGGACACAACACTGTCACTCACAAGTCAAAATAAGTCATATGCAACAAAAAATCTCTGTCCACAGACACTCACTACCACTAAGAAATGCCCCCAGCAGAGAGAACTGAGCAATCTGGGGTAAATCACACTGGACGTCACCTAAATTGCATCACTCCAGTGGTGCCATTGACCACCTAAATGACTCCCTATCCCCTGCAGAGGAGGGACATGAATGCATCCACTGGACAGAAAGAGCACCAGAGCGGCTGTACCTTCTCTCACCAAAAGCCTAACCTCAAATTCTGCATCCAAAAATGTCAGTGGTGACTTAAGGAAGAGTAAGATCAAACAGATCATGCAAGAACTGCCAGTTTCCAGCTATTTTCAGCTCAGGGGTTTTCCTGAGTCTAGTGTGGTTTGTCTATTTATACTCCTTCCTCCTCCTAATGTGTTTCTTTTCCAAGTGCTCATCCACAGTGAAGAAACAGACTTCAAACAAACCCAAGTATCAGTGTCCTCAATCCCCAAAAGGTTAGAACTTGGAGAAAATTACTATAGTGAAAAACAAGAAGCTGGAAATGTCCTAATTCCTGCGAATTTCTATTCTAATGTGTCACTACAGCACCAACGTAGAGAGTTTGAAGCGGCATAGGCAAGCCTTAGTTTCTGGACTACAGAATTCAATGTGTGTGTGTACAAATCAAGTATCTGTATAGTATATGATACTGTTAATGTTCATTAAAAACAACAGTAGGGACATTGAAGAGAAAAATCCTTTAGGTACTAAAAAAGAAGCTGCAAATAAAATCATAAATTGCATATTTAAAATCTGGAATGCAAATGTGAGAGCAGAACATTTTTCTGTAACAACCATACAATTCTCCACATTTTTTTTGCTGGAGATGTTAATTCTCATTTTATGTAAATTCTTCAAAGAAGATTATTTAAGACCATATCACTGTTAAATTATTGTGCAGATACTTATAAGCATAATTTAGGTATACTGCACTACAATGCTCATTTTCTTCCTTGAACATAATCTTCCTCCCACATGTGTAAGCTGCATGTGCAATTATCTGTAGTCACACCTTTTTCCATTATTCAGCATTAGAAATAATCATGTATTATCCTAGCTAAACTAAGCTAACTTCCTTTTTTCGGAAGCCTATGGTGAAAAAATTAAAGAACCCAAACCTTTTGACACAGTATATACTAAAACTTCTCCAAGAAAACTTGTTTCTAACATTTATTAAATCCTTCACAGAAAACATTCTTAAAATCACAGTGAAAGAACTGAGAAGCATTTTTTCGTTTTGGCAATTAGCTTCTCTGCTGACAGAAGAGTCCATTCAGACTGACACTTAAAACTGAGAAAAGGCTGTTTCATTTCATCACAAAAATAGAATGTTTCCACTTTCCTTTTCAAAATAAAAAGGCCATATATTTTGTGAGAGATTTCAAGGATGAGATAAAGTGAGAAGTTTTCTACTGCTGTAAAAAATAAATAAAAAAAAAAATTATTATTTCAGAAGACAAACCATTCTTTCTCATGTCGGAAGGAAGATGAATGCAGCCATTAATGAAATAAACAAAGCTCCAGAAAGGAATAAAACCCCATTAATTTACATGCAAACCAGTTTTTTGTGGTGTTTTTTTTTTTTTAAGTGACTTACAAGTTTTCATTTGGACTGTTTCAAATACTGAATATATACACAGCTACTTGTACTGCATTACCTTTCAACTAAAAATTAAAAATATAGTAATGGAAACAATGGCAAAGGGACTCAATAAAACCTGATCTTTTGCTACAACTTCTCAAGGTCACAGGATTCATTTTCAGTATCATGCACCATTAAAATTTACTTTGTTGTACTAGTCACTAAGAGGGATAGAGAATGTGGTTTTCAGAAAAGGGATAGCTTTCATCTAGATTTTCACCCTTTTTATAGGGAATAACTTTGCTGCACATTGGAAATGAAATACATGTGTGAAGCTATTTGGGCAAGCAGCAAATACAGCAATAGCAATGGATTATTTACCAAACCATATGACAGAAGTAACCAATCTTTGATACTAAGCCCTGCTATATGGTATTTTCCTCAAAAAATTCCTCTGAGGGAAGGGGCAGTGAGATGAGAAGGGGAAAATTGACAATCATCACAGAGATTACAGCTCACTGCATGGGATTTGGGGATGAGAAATTAACACATTAAACAAATGTTCTTTGTCTGAATTTATTTTGCGATGTGGATTCAATAGCTTTTGAATGTTTAATAAACAATAGGTGTGTACGTAATTCTACTTGGCCAAAAGTCTTCCAGGGCATTACTTTAATTTCGGTTTACTATACTTTAATCATTTGTGATAAAATTTCCCAAGTCAAAGTTAGCTGTGTGAAGAGAACTTCAATTTTGCCACATAGAAGCTGTTGCCCAAAGTATTCCTTTGGCTATCTCTGTACAAAACTGCTCAATATGGCCACACTTAAGGCATTGGAAGTTCACAACCTGTATACAATCAGTAGGAGTTTGGTAATGGTAAAACAACTTTGAAGATGGTGCCCAGACTCTCCTCCAACAGACTTCTCTCATGCTCAGACTGTGACCTCACATGCATTCAAACTGACACAGAAGAACAGTCTTACTGCCTACCCATGACAAACACACATTACAGAGGAGACAAAGAGCCTATGAGGTAAAAAAGAAAGTATCTAGATGTGGAAGCTACGGAAGACAAATATATGAGGCGGGAATGATTAGCATACTTGATCTGCTGGAGATCAGGCTGAAGGCAGCTGGAAATCACCAAGACAAGAGACAGAATAGAAGGGATGGCACAAAACCAGGTCTGGCTATGACAAAAATATGGGAAAAAGCAATGAAAACTCAAGAAATACGATGAAAAATTAATGGCGACAAATGCAGGCAAGAAAGACCAGAAGGAAATGGGAGGTGTGTATAAAAATATTTCTTCTATAATGTCCTTTTTAGGATACCTTCATACCATACCTGTCATGGTTTGGGGCTCTTAAACAGTTCTGCTCACTCCCCCCCCTTTCTTCCCCAGTCCCGGGGGATGGGAAGGAGAATCAAAAGAATGCAACTCCCACAGGTTGAGATAAGAACAGTTT